>JAQGAV010002971.1:0-13753 GCA_034691345.1 Phasmarhabditis papillosa | reverse complement strand
ACCCATCTCTTAAATATGCTTGTCATTTTGGATAAAGCATCATAAATTATACAAAAAAGTAGAAATAATTCAAAAAAATCCAAAAAATATAGCTTCCAAGTGTGCCGGGCAATCCTTTGCCCGACGTATTTTCACGGGCAGTTTTCAGCTACCCGGGCAGTAGGTCGGGCAGTTGTTTGCCTGCCCGGGCAGTTGTTATACTACCGGGCAATTGTGAAATATTGCCCGGGCAGGCTGAAACTACCCGGGCACCCCACCCGGGCAGTGTTCGTACTACGGGCACTGGTGCTCTACCGACTGAGCTAACCGGGCGCCGATCTTCATTGATCAAAAAACGTTGAAGATCGCACAGCAAACTTATTGTTGGTTTGAGTAGAAAAGTAGGGGAACTTCTCTCAATAACTTATTAAATTGAAAAATAAGAAATTTAGTTTGAATGAAAATAAAACTAGATTCTAATTTTTTCAGCACTGACAAAGACAGAATCTTCGTGTTCTTTACCGATCATGGAGCTGTTGGCCTTATTGCATTCCCCAATGACATGGTAAGCAAATGTATTAAAAGCAAAACTACATTGTTATATAACTTTTATGAAAACATATTTCATTTTGACGTTCTAAACCGGATGCAGTCGAGTTCAAATTTGGAATTTACTTTTGTTTTTCAATAAACTAAAATTATTCGGGATCAGATTATAATTCACGAGGTCTGTTTCGGACCATAGAGATGGGCAGCTTCGTCCGAAACAAACGAGTCCCAAATGAAAATTTAAGCGTAAGATCCGGTCAAAGAGTAGTATCGTGTTTCCTAAAGCCCAAGTTTTCGTGGAAGGATCCCAAACGTCTAACTCCTGAATGCCCCTACCATCACATTATATTGGTACTTCTTAGCCATTATTTCATTATAACGAAGAAAAAACTGTCATTTTTCATAAAAGTATCTTTAAAAAAGCGTTTCAGTTGACCGCTAAGGACTTGTACACGGGCCTTCGTAACCTGCATAGCGAGAACAGATTCAGCCAACTTGTTTTCTATTTGGAAGCATGCGAAAGTGGATCAATGTTCGAGAAGATTCTTAAGGATGATATGAACAGTTAGTTTATAAAATATATTTATTTATACAACTCTTTACTATTACTGAATTTGTTTTTTGGGGTCTACATTTTTTTTGGGGGTATAATCATAAATCAAGTCATTTGAATAGATTTTCAAACAAAATATATGTCATAGTTCTATTCAATAATAATAATGGAGTGTTAAAAAAGAATCTCCCCGAAAATGGCTCGGAAAGTTTTCGAAATACAGAAATCTACGCAAAATTTCCTCAAAATACGCAAGCTACACTCAATTCAAATTGTGCACTAAAATCTTAAAATAGCTCTATACATTTTCAATAAAGCGCTGAATACAAGTTAATTTAATCCTTCATTTAGTCTATGCCATAACTGCTGCCAATGGTCACGAGTCCTCATGGGGTACATACTGTGATAATGACATGAAACTGCCGTGTCTAGGAGATTTATTCTCAGTTAATTGGATGCAAGACAGTGATGAGGTACGGTAGAATAGAAGAGTTGTAAAAAGAAGAAACACAAAACAACTAACATATATGGTCGACGGATGAATCGTTTGCAAGGGTGTACGGTAGAATTTAGAAGGAGCGCGGAAATCCAAAGAAATATACAATTAACCGATATAATTATGCGCTCGCCTTATATAAATAGACCTTTATCTGCAAGCGATTCGTCTGTCGACTATATTTAGACTCATTTGTACAGATTACTGATTCAGTATTTTAAAAAAAATATTTTATTTCCTGTATCACTCGTCTCACAATAATAGTAGATTTCTTCGAGACAGGGCTTCGGCCATTCATTCCGGAATCTTCAGAGCAGAGACGGCTCTTTTTCAGTCTTCGGGGGGCACATTCATTCAGAATAAGTCTGGAACCCACATTTTGTATGACTTCGAACCGCAATCTTACAAATGTTACCACTATCTTAGCATATAATATAAAAAAAGCATTTTAATCAATTACTAGTCCTCTAGGTCAAGTTTATCTATTACCATATATAATACGATACTGCTCCTGCTAGGGGCCGAATACAGGATTTCGTGCACGGAAATGCTGAAGCAGCCTGATTAAGTGGACTTGAAGGCCCCGAATTTGCAATAATTCTATAGTCCGATTGAAAAGTAATACGGCCGTGTTAATACGCAGGAGTGTTGCAATAGTCTGACTGAGTAAGGCAGTGCGAAGGCAAGTTTGCAATCTGCTGATACCGAGCGGGTAAATGCCAGAAGGCGCAGTGTTAAAAATACGAAATACGCAGTATACACAGCCTATTCATTATATTTTTTCCATTTTTAGGAAGACATAACCGTCGAGACTTTGGATCAACAATACACAATAGTAAAGAGAATGACAAACCAGTCACATGTAATGCATTTCGGAGATTTAAAGATAGCCAAGGAGCCAGTAGGATATTTCCAAGGAGAGCACAAAACCACACATAGAGTTAGTTTAGAAGTTTGAAAACATTTGAGAAGATAAAAATATCCGCCCGGCCCGGCCCAGCCTGGGTTTCAAAATTTCAGGCGGGGCCGGTCACCAGCTCCGGGTTTGCTGCATTCTAAATTACAAGGTTTTTATAAAGATGTGTTTTATTTCTTTTCTAAAAAAACATTCCTTATTGATAATACGTTCCGAAACTTAAAAAATACCATTTACTGCAAAAGAGTTACCAGTTCAAATTATTATTTGTATTCAAATGTAATATTTTACTATTAAAAGTGATTTGTTTCAGGATATAGGTGAGCTTACGAGTATATTTGCTGATGTAAGTGCTGAATTTGATGCAGATGAACTACAGTACAGTAACTGGCCCTCTAGGTAGGCAAAGTGCATATTTTAGATTGAAAAGTTATGGTAATTTACTCAGTCGCCCTAAAAATGGGCCAAGGCTTATGCAAGGGTATACTGTATGAACTGCAAATTTTTGGAGCGCGGCCGAGCAATGGCGCGCAAAAACGCGGAATAGTCGATGATGCAATGTGCAAACCACATCTAAGATATTTTTCCGAAACAATCAATTTATATTAGTGAAGAAAACTATTTTGCTCGTTTTAAATTGAGCATTCAGACCTTTAACTTGCATATCGTTTGTCCGCCGACTATAAAATAAATTTCGAAAAGAAGGTAAAATTAATCATCGAAAACCTAGTTACTACTCTGTAGTAGCAAATAAATAAACTATTCTTTCCAAAAATTCTAAAAACATTAAATTTAATAATTTTACTATAAAAATGTTTATTTTTAGGGACGTCGAACTTAACTATTTGAAGCAAATGAGAAGCAGTACAAACGACATTTACAGCCAGAAGAAGCTCGGCAGAAAGATTAGAGAAATTGAAATTGTAAGTTTATATTTAAATAATAACTTTCGTTTTTATAAACATAAAAAAGTTTACATTAAGTTTATTAATTTTAGAACCGTATCGAAATCCGCAAAGTGTTCGAAAATGTGGTCGGAGCCATCTTCCCCAACCCAGAACTCAAGTAAGCGATTATCAAGACTAAACGGTATCGATTTATCTTTTTTAACTAAAGTTATGGAACTTAAACTTTAAAAAGTTTGTCTATTTATTTTACGAAAAACGAGATCACAGATATTTGGAGCGAAGAAGTGAGATGAGGGAACCATAGGAAGTTTGACTTCATAGCACATCACCCAGGGAGTGGAGGCGGCGAATCAGAACAAATTTGCAAGAATTCTTTCTTCGGGGGGATTCGAACCAACGACCTCTAACTTATTAGGCGAAACTTATAACCTCTGGGCCAAATGAATGTATTTTTCGAAGAAAGGTCTACCACTTCACCGATTTTCCATTCATTTTCATATAACGCCACTAATCATCAGGATGCTTCGCTGGAAACCCAGCTCCAAACACCGAAAATATTTCTAATACATGTAAAGTATTACAGACTTATCAATCTCCAAAAGATAGTCCGGAAATGAATAATGATGATAATATGATATCAGAATTAGATAGT
Organism: Phasmarhabditis papillosa; assembly: GCA_034691345.1. Classification (NCBI taxonomy): domain Eukaryota; kingdom Metazoa; phylum Nematoda; class Chromadorea; order Rhabditida; family Rhabditidae; genus Pellioditis; species Pellioditis papillosa. The sequence goes on along the minus strand of JAQGAV010002971.1, from coordinate 9,700 downwards.
ACTTACCTGTTCAAAACATTCTTTGAAACACTCGTTTTTTCGCGATTTTGCCTTAATTTCTTCAATACACTACATAAAACTATTAGAAAAGTCTATAATATATTAAACAATCGAAAAACTCAATGGTAAAAAAAAGAAACCGGATGCATTTGCTCAACTGCGTAGACTCACTAGCAATTTGTTCTTAAAAGTACAGTCAAAAATTTGTTCTTGTTTTTTGTGTTAGATGCATTTGCTATGATTCCCAGATTGCAAAAGGGTATATAGTCTGTCTTCAAACCTCACTTGGGACGGCAGAACGAACTTACGCCACGTAGGACAAGTTTGACATAGATTAATCATGCAACATTTCATTTAATTATTTCATTTAAATCATGCAACAATCTATATATATATATATATATATATATATATAGATTGGATATGGATAGTGAAGCATAATAATTTGTTTTATTTTTATTTTAAAGAGCAGATCCTGTTCAACAGTTAGCGACGATAACATTCCAGTTCTGTAAACAGCTAGCATAGAATTACACAATCACAATTATCATGACTCCCTTCACAACTAATTACTGGACAATCTTTGTTTGATTTTTTACTACAACCAAACCTCATTTAGGTCAATGAATTATATGCAACTATTTGTTGTCTCTCTTATTTGGAGTAAACTCTTCAAACAACAAACTTTATTCAATAACAAACATAAATATGCAACTATAACATAACTAAGCCTAATTAAAACGGAAAGTAGAATTAAGAATGAATTCCCTGATTTCAGTAGGAAGCTTGTAAATCTGTTCGTGGTACATCTCGAGGAATGAATTGACGGTGATTTTCACTTGATAGGGTTCAGCTTGGCACTTATTGTAACCGTACCCGCCGCTGTAGGGGTTACATGTACTGCCTCGGGAAGAACAAATCGGCGTATGAGTTTTATAAACATCAGCAGTTTCTTTGGTATTGTAGTAGATTGCCTGGCGGATCAGCAACTGAAAAGAGAGTAAATAGCTAGTCTTTGAAAGTTTTCTTTAAATTTTAGAACAAATTATTGGTAAATCAAGTTTGTAGCATAGTTTTTAATTTCATCATAAAGGACTGTTGTTGAATGAAACTTCTTCTGCTTTTCAAAGGAACAGCTGCCAACACTCAATTTCACATTATAACTGATATTTACAACAACTGTCTCTGATGGAACAATATTTTACCATATCATTTCAAAAAAGATTTTATAGATGTGTTATTCATATTAAAAAAAGATTTACAGATAAAATATAAGCAGCAAAATGTTACCTTCAGCGGTTCAAATTGGTGTCGAAAGGCACATTTAAGGATCTCGATGACGCCTTCTTGAGGAATCATATGGCGATTCCAGCCATCAACCTCTGTCGAAATTCCCTTCTAAAGTATTATCATGACTTATTTATTCTAACAATTACAAATCCAGAATTAGAAAAAACAACACGCTAATCAATCAACATACCTTCAACTGAGTCATATTGTATTTTTCGGAGAAATCGAGAAACTCGCAAATATTTTCGACGGTAACGCTGGCACTTCGATAGGTAACAAGATAGTCCTAGAAGAGGTTATCTATAAATTTATATCCGTAAACCTAGAGCAATGTCAAAAACGAACTCTGGTAGGGTTGGGAATTGGACGGGCCGGCCGAGCCTTTTCACAGCCCTGGTTTACGGTGTCGTAACAATTTACATTCTATTTTAGGAATTTCCGATTCAAAAGTAACAAGCAGAAAAGTAACAGGAACTTTGCATACCTTCAAATCATCTAACTTGTAACCGATAGCTAAAGTGGCCATTTCATCAAAGTCGAATTTGCAAATGACGGAATCTTCCTGCAGGGAATTGATGATTTTTTCCTTAAAGTTCATTATTGTATTTTAAAATTGTTTGCTGCAGTTGGTTTGTTCTCAGAACACGCGATATATCCCAAACAAGGTAGAGATAATGGCAAATCATTAGTGCAGGCCATATTGTAGTTGATGTAAGAAGTAAAATATTATCACGAATAGCCGGCCATTTTACAAATTCGGAAACGACTGTCATAAATAGGATAGTCCCTTATTATGCTGCTAATAAATCTATACCTTCAGATCCTCAATGCCATAGTCACAGCTCTTCTTCAATAGTTCCAATTTGAGACTATCGAGACTTTCAAAATTCTTCTCCACATACTCTCTGCACTTTCCAAGAACGGTCGGAGACAGAAAGCGGAATGCGCAATCCATGAGAGGAATAAGCAAATCAGCTGAAAATAATTCCGTCTGGGTTTTTTATATTTGCAATGTTGCTTGTATTTTTGTTCATAGTGAAAAATTGTGAAGAGCATCGGAATTACATGAATCATACATATATCATATATAGCAAATAAATCAAACATATAGTCCGTCTTTAAATGTACGGTCCAAACCCAAAGCTTCGTAAGGGCGCGAACGTGAATATTTTCAATTCAAATAGCATCTCAACCGAAGAGAACGCAAACAAATCTCTCGCCCTTACGAAACACTGCGTTCAGACCAAACTTACTATAATTTTCGGACTGACTATATGTTTTGTATGCAACTAAATGGAACAGATCTATGAGAATTTGGGAATTCGTTTTAATCAACTTACAATTCCATTCAGCGAAGTCCAAATTTTTCTCATAAAGAACAAGAAGAAATGCTTTGAAAACCGCCGGTTCAACATCCTTCAGTTCGATTTCTTGCCCCGAACTTTCAGCAAAGTTTCCAGTGAAAATTCCACGGAAAAACTCAGACCAAGTGATAAGAATCTGAAAAAAAAAACTATAATTACGTGTGTTAATATTAATATTCCACTACTTTTACGAAGCAAACAAACGAAATGGAAAATATAACTAGTAGTACTCAATACTTACTCCAGAAACCACGTAAAACTTCGTGTCGCCAACGATCAGAACACGATCATGATATGTCGATGGATCGGTTACATCAACGATGAACTTGCTGAAAATATATTATTATCTTTTTGAAAGATTATTATTCAGCTTCGATAAAAGGCAACACGTGCTGCAAATGAATGAATACTATTTGAATATAGCATTTCTTTTAAAACTATTTTCCCCCACATCAAAATTGTTCATTGTTAAAAGATATAAAAGAATATGAATCTTAAAAGATATAAAAGAATTTAAAGATTTCAAAAAAAAACTTATAAAAAAACTGACCTGGTCATGAAATTTGGAGAAGCTGACATATTGATACTGAAGAATAGTTAAATGTGTGAAACGAACTGTCGTCTCTGCTTTGAACGAAACTAGCGCGTTTGCATTTTTTCAAAAGTTAGCGCTCCAAAGTTTTGCCGCCCTTTTTTGAAATATGGACTTGTTGAACTGTTGCGAAATAGTCGAATCCTCCGAAAACTTTAGCAGTTTTTCAAGTCTTTGAAAGCGTTTTGCCTGTAAAAAATGTGAGTGCGGCATATATTTTACTATTTTGAGATAAAATTTGTGACTGACATTTTGTTTCATAACGAATTATTCCATTTACTGATTTAAAGGGACATCTAGGGTTTTTTAATTTTGATCTCAGATTGAAGAGCTAATTTTTCTGAATCTAATGACGTTTTTCGTTTTTTATGTAGTTTCCTAGTTAATGAATTTTAGTTAGTTATACAATTGCATATACCTTCATTTTCGCAAATTTAGAAATTGCTCATATGCAATCGCTCGCGCTGCTGACGTGGTAAACGCGGTGCAGCGACAAAAATGGTCATAACTCGGCTAAAACTTAATATTTTTCTAATGTAAAAGGATAGATTTGCTTATAACCACAAGCGCTCCCCATTAAAACACGAAATAAAAATACATTCTGTTTGGGACACAAATTATAGGCAAACTTTTTTTTTCACGACTTAACGCTCTTCCAATTGAGAAATTAGCAAATATTTTTTTGAAATCAAATTCAGCCTTACAATTTGATACATAGAACATGTTTTTCGCATGGAAAAGTCAATTTTTTCGATCGACTTGGTGAAGAAAACCGATATCGAATTATTGTTAAAGAGGCGATAACGCCCCTCTATGTCCTTTTAAAAGTGATTTACTTTGAAGTCGTTCTTCTTGATGGTTTCCATGAATTATAACAAATTGATGTCTATCGCTATCACAACTCTTTTGTCTCCATTCTACTGTACATTTTCTGGATAGGCTTTCGCAAAATCGGACCAAACCTCACAAATCTCGTTTAGGTCGTACCACTTTCTACAGCAGTTTGTTTTCTATTTTCATTCAAGTTAAAAACGTATATCAACAAAACTTTATATCATAACAAAAAGAAACATGCAACTATAACATAAATGAAGTCTCGGAACAACAAAGCCTACTTAAGACGGAAAGTGGAAGTAAGAATGAACTCCTTGATGTCAGTAGGAAGCTTGTAGATCTGCTCGTGGTACTTCTCGAGGAATGAATTGACGGTGATTGGAAGATCTACCTTTGGAGCTGAGCAGCCACAGTTGATAGCCGCATTACAGCTACAGTACTGTGTAGCACGAGTGATGACTGGAGAAATCGAATCCCAGTTAATCTCGGTTTTCTTAGTATTGTAGAAGATGACCTCACGAAGCAACATCTGAAAATATTATGTTAAAAAAAAATGTTTGCTGTCGAAATGTTTGCATATGTAGATGAGATTTCAATTTCTTACACCTTTTGGCAGGAAATGTATGGCAGCGGCGAAATACGTTCATTTTATATAACGGGTGTGGGGTCCGCAAATTTTTACGCCAGGCCCGTGTGTGTATGTATCAACTGTCAGGATGTGTGTTATTTATGCTAGAGAGAGGCATTTCTCCAAAACAAGCTTTGGTGAATTATTAATGCGTAAAAACCGAATGATTCAATTCTGGGACAACTTAGCGCCACTTTGGGGGAGGGGGGACTCGTGTCACAAAATCAAGTTGAGGCAAGTGAGCCCAATTCTTCCATTTTGCAATTACTTCCATCATTAACCAAATGCACATCTCTAATGTTACACTAAGGTTAATCACCCTACTTAATTAATCTATAATTTTATTAATGTTTTTATTCGTTGTACATATTCTATCATCAAAAAGTCAAAATGTGAAAGTTACCTGAAGTTCATCAATATTGTGATTGAAGGCGCTCTCCAGCAGCTCGATGATACGATCCTCGGGGATGCTTTGTCTAGTCCAGGTAGCAACCTTTGCAGAAATACCAGTCTAAATGATAAAAGTAACTGAGAACGTGAATAACACAAATCAAGTTTTTGTTGCAAAAAACAACTAAAGAAATAGAATTTGCGGATGATTTGCAAGTAAATGGGGTTAGTATGACGCCAACAGCTAAAATAGGAGAAACACAGAATCTTTAGTACCCTGCAGACTCTCCCTGAAGTACCTTTTCTCATATAATATAGTATACAACAAATAAAAAACCTAAGAGCGCGGTGGTATTCATAGGCTTCCGCAATTGCATATTTGTGTGTTCTAGACATGATACAAAGTAAAACTAGTACAATAATATATCAAACCAGAAAGAAAGTTTAATATTGCCACAGAACGAGCAATTTTTGAAACCTTGAACAACACCGATCACTGCAGTCTTTTTTTTTGTTATGTTTGCTCCAAACATATATTTTATTTTGAAAGTGAATTAGGAATCTTAAATCTGAACTAACCCTGAGCTTTTGCATGTTGTATTTTTCCGAAAATTCCAGCAGCTCGCAGCAGTTAGCGACTGTAACACTTTCAGCTTTGTAGACAGACAGCCAATCCTGAAAAAACAAAATCAATCAATAGTACATGAATACGTAATTTAGCAAGCCGGTTTATATGTAAAGTGGGAGAATATAGAATTAACTAATAAGATAGTATACATTATACTAATAAAGCATTGTTTAGCAAACTTCTCGCCATATAAAGGATTGGTTTTTTTAGAAAGGATCCATGGAGGATTAAGAGTAAGTATTCACTTTCAGAATTGGTGGTCTAAGGTTCTACGAGTTAACAATAGAATTTCTCAAAAGGTAAGTTTCTTTGCAATATAAATCAGTGAAAGAGAAATATATAGATCGCTTGAATTTATTAACTAAACTAACCTTCAAATCTTCCAAGTCAAACTGAATCGAAATTTCGACCAATTCTTCAAAGTCGAACTTTTCCATTACCTTACTATCTTTGAAATAGCCAATCATCTTGGCCTAAATGTTAGAAATTTACTCTTGTAATACTATATTTTTGGGTATTATTAACATAAAGTAGCTTATATACGCAACATATCTTTTCCAGTATACTAACTCGCAATTGTAAGTGTTGCACTCATATCACCAGTTACAATCATTTAAAAGTGTGAAAACTGAACGCCCCATGCAAATATTTATGAAAACTTTGGGTGATTAGCAACATTCGACTTAAAAAGTACCGCAAAACTTTGCTGGTCAAGTAATGCTTTAATTTTAAATTGCACTTCTTTATTTTCGAATTTGACTGAATTACAAAGTTTACGTACCTTCAGATCCTCGATCCCATACTCGCAGCTTTTCTTCAACAGATCCAACTTTAGATCGTCGAGTCTGTCAAAGTTCGCATCAATGAACTTAGAGCAGTTTTCAAGAACGGTAGGAGCCAAGAAACGGTAGGCAAGATCCATGAGGGAAATGAGCATAGCGTCTGAAGTACATTATTAATTTATATTTATCTTATATTATAATATATATATATATAGTTTTATATTATTAGTCATATTGTTATAACGATCTCCATATTCAGAAGCACATTAAGAAATAATCTTCTTGAAATGGCTCTGTTTTCAAAAAATCAAATGAAAATAGATGTTGATATTGAACAAATACGCAAAAAATGCTCTAACATTCCATTTTTACTCTTGAATCTTACTATAGTCCGTTTCAAAACTTAGACTACATTGCGCCGGCTTCATAGATGCGCGTTGTTTCAAAATTTGCCTTCAAATTCGCTGGAAAATGTCTTCCCTCTCCTCAGAAGGCAGAATTTATTCTACCGCGCCTCGTACGAGGCCGGCGCAATGTGGTCTAGGTTTTGAAACAGACGATATATTGTATTTTATACTCTAGGTTATGCATATCAATAGATCCTTATAAGCTCACCCTTCCATCCATTGAAGTCCAATGTTTTGTTGCAGAGAACATTAAGAAAGACCAGAAACTCATCCGCATCCACATCCTGCAGTTCGATTTCATTTTTCGAATTTTCCTCAAAGTTCTCACTGAACAAACCACGAAAGAACTCAGACCAAGTGCTCAGCACCTGAAAAAACTCGTAAAATTTTGGATATTTGTCTTGGTATAATGAATGCTATAATGATATAATGCTACTAGTTAAACTTTAGTTAGAAATGAATTTTCAAACTTTCTGAATAATTTGCTGATTATATTACAAATTTAAAGTATTTATCGTTCGGTCTTAGACTGATCTTCATTGAAAAAAAAAAACTTTGTCAATTTGTAGAGAACATTTGTAGGATTGTTAAGTAATAGTTAAAAAAAAACTTACTCCAGAAACCACGTAAAACTTCGTGTCGCCAACGATCAGAACACGATCATGGTAGGTCGATGGATCCGTTACATCAACGATGAACTTGCTGAACATATAGTATTATCTTTTTCGACGATTACTATTTCAGAAAAACTATTTAGACTATTAAGAACATTTGCTGAAAATTAATGAATACTCTTTCAATATACTATTGTTTCAAAAATAGTGCCCCTCAGTTCAAAATTGATTAATGTTTTTATTAATAAGCATTACAAAATCTCTTAATTCAACGAATCGAAAAAATATTAAAAAATACTGACCTGGTCATGAAATTTGGAGAATCAGACATACTGGCGAACAGATAAATGTATGAAATGAACTAATTTGTTGCAGCTTCGAAAACAAGCGCGTTCGCATTTTCAAAAAAAGTAGGCGTTCCCAAATTTTGCCGCCCTTTTTTGAAATTTAAACTTTGTGAATTATTGCGAAATAGTTAAATAGGTTTCAAACGCTGCCTATCAAGTTTTTAAGCTGATATATTGGAACTCGCAGAGTAAGTAAATACAAATAAATAGATTCTTAGTAACCCTTGAAAACCTCATAAATCAGTGATTTTTACTGTCCGAAAAACATATTTTTAGTTCTAAATAGTGAAGTTTACTCAGTTGTTATATAGCAAATATAACAATTAATATAAAAACAATATGTAACTGAAATTAGTTCCATAATTTTGAGTATTCGTTAAAATGGTGGGTTATTTTCATGTTAGAAAAATACCTTTTACAAGATAGCTTTGAAAAAAATGACTAACCCAGAAGCTCTTTGCCGCGGTAATTTAGCCGTATTTATTAACAATTCGCAAACAAGTACCGATAATTTTACTTTTTAGGTTCTGATTATCGCAATTTTCTTCGGTTGTATTCTTCTTATACATTGCCATGTTGTGTAAGTGTAATATTTGAGCATTTAAATTAATAGTTCTATAGTTTCATTAAAGAGTAATAATGGAGTGTTACTTGCGTATTTCTTTAACATGTCGCGTAATTTTCATTTTGTCAAAAACTTTTAAAGTCATTATCAACGTGGTTCTCTTAACACTACATTGTTACTCTTGAATCGGTCTATTCATTTAGCATAATTATCTGACATATTTAATTTTAACACTCCATTATTACCTTTGACTTTAAACCTATATCAGAGTAAGAAATTACAAAACGCTCAAACGCGTAATTAAGCACGATTGCAGTTCTGCAGAGAAGAACAATTGTATTGATGAGCTCATTAGCATGCTGTTATTACCAGCTAATATACTTCCACCAGACATAAAAGATAAAGTTATGCCAAGTAAGTAGTTTTCAACGAATCCAAACATTGGGTAAAACAATCTCTGCCTAATTTCCTCAATGCTCCCTGGATCAGGGGAAAACCAAATAAATATAGTTGAGGGACAAACGATATGCAAGTTAGAGGCCTTTGTGTTCAATTTACAAGGCGCAAAATAGTTATATTCAGTAATATAAATTAATTGTGCCAGATAAATAAGTTAGATGTGGTGTTAAACATTCCATCATTGACAAGTTCGTGTTTTCGCGCTCCATTGCTCGGCCACTCTCCAATAGTCGACTATATATGCACTAACATTGCTGGCTGACTGAAACATTAAGTTTTGCAATGTTCTTACCGACGACTCCTAATTGTTTCACTACCTTCTGAAGAAAAATAAAACAAAAAATGGGTCGGTAGCCTGATGCGCTAATACGCATCGGGTTGGTGAAGTTTCAACAAAAATTGTAGCTGGATACTGAATAAATTTGGTCAAATTAAGCTCTGATAACCTTCAGTAACTGCTACATTTCTTCGTAGCTGCATACTGAACTTCGCAACATCTCAATATTATATATCTACCTGCCAGAATACTATGTAATCTTTTTTCTAAAGGCTACTTTTACAGTTTGGTTAATTAGCAGTTAATTAGCCAACACTAGTTTATATATTAGACAACATTTATGTAACTACTACTCTAATCACAAAGTAGAGTATATTCGCAAAGAATATTCTTACCTTAAGAATTTGAAGGTCATGTTTGAATGCACTCTTCGCAAGATTGATGAATAGATTGGGGGGAATTGTATCCGAACTCCATTTGGAGACTTCATTTTTTATTTTCTCCTAAATTCAATGGGTGAAGT
>JAQGAV010002970.1:0-13754 GCA_034691345.1 Phasmarhabditis papillosa | reverse complement strand
CAACGAGCTTCTTCCACAATCATCGGGTGCATTGGCCAGGAAACAGAATTCCTGTGAGGGACAAATTGTAAGCGCAACATGGCAGTGTCGCGCCGAACAACTGACTTTTTCTGGGCACTGAAGGTTTAGGGACGGTTTGTTAGAACAACCAAGAACCTTCTCAAATTCTCAAGAATCCTCCTAGAACCCTTCCATCATTAACACATATAGTCGACGGATGAATCGTTTGCAGAGGTGTACTGTAGAATAAAATCGAAAGAATATGTACAAGCAACCGATATAATTGTGCGCTCGTCTTATAATAAATATACCTTTAAACTACCTGACATTTTTCCGTAGACTGTAGTTAATGCATAGTTGTCAGTAAAAATCTGATTTTGAATAGTTTTGACCAAATGTAAGATTTTTGTAAAAAGAAACTAGCATACCGTGATTTAGTAATTTAACTTGAACATTAACAATAAACAAGGTCAGATTAGCTCTGACCAGTTTCCACAAAGTTTTCTCAGGCTTCAGCTAGTAAACATTTAGAAATAAGGCATAATTTTAACAAAAGAAGTCATACTAACTTTGCAAAAAAGTAAGAAAAAGAGCGTCATGGACGGTTCATAGAAAGCCGAAGCTTAGAGCTCCAGCCGGACTTACGCCCATTCGGGTCCGCCTTTCTAACTTATTGTGTTACAAAAATAGTGTTTAAGAAGCACATCAAAAAAAAATATTTTGCGCCTCAGGACACCTTCGACAGCAGCGTATTTGTGATGGGAAACTGCCACACTCTCTACCATAGTGAGCGAGAGAGAGGGCAGAGACAGACAGAGAATGCACGAATTTTAGCCCACATCAAAGCGCATTTGACGGAAAAGGGCGATTATTTTCAACAATTTAATTTGTTTTTCCCAATAAAAAACTATTTTAATGTTTTAACAGCAATGTCATCAAAAACTGAAGAAATCTGAACTGTTTTGAGTGAATTTAGACATAAAATACATCAGATTAGACAGTCAAGGGTCAATTTCTTGTTCTAAACGTACTTTTAGTTTCGGTAATTAATTCCCATAGTCAAAATAAACTTCTTGAATGGTTTTGTTGCCACTAGTTATTTGAAAACTGACATCAATAAGCACATAAACGTGGGACCGAAAAATTCTGTTTAATTACTCTTTTTTCATTATTTTTCCTGTAAACTCCTTGAAATTGGCTTTGTAAGTTTTCGATATACGAAAATATACGCAAAATTTCATAAAAATACGCAAGAAACACTCCACTATTCATTCTGAATCAGACTATATTCTATACCATTCAATCAATACATTTATATTTGAGTTATTTTAATCTAAATTAGAGCGCAGCTGCATTGAAGGCGAAGGACAACTCTTTCTTTCTTGTGACTTTGATGATGACATTATATATATGAAACAAGATCATATACAAATTAAATTTCTCACTGAAAAGATAGATGTTGAGATCTTCGTTATTAAGTTGAGCATTCAGTTCTGTGCTTGGAAAAGGAACGGTAGAATGGTATACTGTTTGCCGCATCGTACTCTCTTATAGTCACATTCAAAAGTAATGAAGCCGTGTAGGCTCCCGACATTCTACACGCGCGATAGCAGCAGTTTGCAAAATTGTTTTCGTAGTGCCTTACTCAGGCAAAATATTGCAACACTCCTGCAAACCCACTTTTATTAGCACGGCTGTATTACTTTTGAATTCGACTATACCCACCCTATTATACAATCTTGGATATTTCCTTCAAATTATCCCAAGCTATAGGACACCGAGCTCCAAGTTTGAGTTTTGTAAATAAGTATAGTTTTGGTTTCATTAAATACGGTTAACTCATCTTACATATTATTGTTTTATGTATTTTTTATTAACTTCTTTCAGATTTCTCTTACTTAACCTTCAATATTAACAATGTCCATGACTAGTGAAGGTGGGCAAACTGGCTCTTAAACAGTGTTTCCAGGGCTGGGAATTTCACGGTCCGAGCCGGGGCCGAAAATTTGAGAAACGGGCCGGCCTTTTAGTAGAAGAAGCCTTGTGTTCCATTAAAGTAAAGTAAATTAATAAGACTTATCTAATACATTTCGAAATATACAGTACATAAAAATAAATTCTTGCAACCGACTACATACAAAAACGGCGGACTTTTTTCTTTTCAGAAGCCGAGGCCCTCCTTAAGCCATCTTTCGAAGAGTATGGAAAGGCCTATCACGACAGGGATTTTAAAAACATGGCACGTTTCTACCATAAGGATGCCGTTGTCGTTGAGTCTGGAAAAAATGTACACCATAGTCACGAAGGTAAGAAATAAAGCACTTCTGGTTGGAAGGCCAGTTTCGCAGTTGAAATAGTTATACATGTTATGACACTTTTCAAAGGAATAAGAGTTGACTAATTTGTCAAAAAGCGTTTTTTTTCCATGTTGTCGTCAACAGGGCTGGGAAAAGGCCGGCCCGTTGCTCAAATTTTCGGACCCGGGCCCATTTCCCAAAAAGTCGGCCCCGGCCCTGGCCAGCCCTAGTCTATTTTATAAATTTTAGCGGATGTTCTTCAAAAAAGTTAGTCTTCAGTTCTATGTTCTGGCAACAACAATAAAAAATGCAACGAGATTTACCTATTGATGTTTTTTGATACTATTAAAATTATCCCTGCAAGGGCCGACTTTTTGAATTTTCGGCCCTGTGGGGGCCGACTGCTCAAAATTTCCGTGAAATTCCCAGCCCTGGTCGTCAATTGTGGAACCGTAATTAACGCTTCTTGTATGATAATCTTATGTTAGCTTGAGTCTACTATGTCTCATATATTAAAACTCTAACAATAAGCAAAATCAGCCTTAGTATGAGTGCGAATGGTCCGGTCCGTCATATTTTCACCCCATAGATAAACAACTTCCAGTTTTAAATTTCAGCCATCGTGAAATCGTTGATAGACGCGGATGCGGCAATGGGAAAGTGCACGTTCACCATGCACAATGTGAAATATGAAGGAGTCGGGGAGTTCATCAAACTTCATGCTGATTTTGATCTACAGACTGAAAATGCAAGCCTAGTCTATGCTAGTATCTAAACTGATAAAGGGGAGGAATTTGTGCGCAGAAGTTTAGTTGTGATGTATTGCCTGTAATCGCACATATCACACAATAACTGGAGGTTTCTTGGAGGTAGGGTTTCGGCCATTCATTCCGGAATCTTCTGAGCAGAGATAGCTCCTTTCTAACATTCAGTCTTCGAGTACACGAAACATGGGATAAGTAAGCTGCGGTTTCCCATGTCTTCTGTAGCTCGGGGAGTCAAACCCACAGCCTCAAATCCTTACGGATTTAGAGACCGCTGCTCTAACAATTAGGCGACACCCCCCACTAAGCACAGAACAAACATAACACAAGTTTGGTACGACCCAGGAATTGAGTAACTACCATTTTACTAGCTGAAGAACGATAGTTATAAACACCCTCGATGTAATGACAAAAAAGCTATTTTTATTTGAAGAGTGCATGAACGGTAAACACAAAGTAAAGTTAATCCAATTCAACCCAAATAGGTTTAAAATCCCCGACCCCGCTAACATAAGAAATGAAAAAACTTATCCAACTGTTCCTCTAATTTTTGCAAAATAAACTGCTCAGAGCTATGTAATTGAAGCAATGGGGCATGTCGTTGAAATATTGCTAGTTTGTAGTATATAACTCGCATAATTTCCATGAAAATTCCTTAAGAAAATATTTTTTTTCAGTTTGGTCCAACAAAGGGACACATGCTGCAGATCTGGCGTAAGGCTGGAGATAGATATCTAGTCTACAATGATGAATTCCAGATGATAAAATTGTTTAATAAAGTTGTACAGTAACTCGTTCTTGAAAGGACTTTTCGGGTAGAACAAATGAAAACTAATTAGTCTTAAATAGTCTGTATGCAGTGTTAGAAAGGTAGGAAGTGCTGGATAGCTACTTTGATACTTAGCTTAAAAATATTTGACATCTCGCCCACTTTTACTAGATAACTCTTGAAGCCCTGTAGACTGTGAAGATCTGCAACCGCACAGTTAACAAAACGACCTTCTTATCTCAATTTTGCATAAAAATTGGGGTTCATCATCGATTTAATCAGCGATTCGGCATCATTTAGTAGCTTTTTGATGATTTCTGGATTTAATGAGACGGCAAAAGTACTTCATTGTGCTTATTGTTAGATCATACATTAGTGTCGAGTTTATATGGAAAGAGTTGTTGGAATAGAATAACAGTTGTTTAATTTTGATGTTATTTTGTTACTGACTCTCCTGGGTGGTAAGTGATGTTTTGAGAAACATTTATTCACCTAATTCATTATATTCTGTATCCAGAGCTAGTTTCAAGCACAGTGTACCGGAGATAGCGGTGTTGTACAAAAATGAAAGAAAATTCAGTGGATTGAGAGCGTGTTCCTCAAAAGTATATTCATTTGTAAGTAACACCGCTTCTCACTAGGATACTGCGCTGGAAACCAGAAGTTAATAGAAATTATAGTCTATCTCAAGACCTAGGTTTCCAGCACTATAAAATGAATGTAAAATCGGTCGGCGTGGTGCGTTTTCTTCAAAAGTACATTCATTTTTTATAACACTGCACATGGAAACCTAGGTCTTGAGATAGACTATTGCAATATACTCAAAAGTAAGAACTAGTTCAAATGTGTACACTCATCCTCTTATGTTACTATTACATATCGTTAAATACATATTTAATTCTAAATATGCATATTTATGGAAATTAGGGTGGATTCTTGTCAGGTTTTTAGCAAAAACCACAATTTGCGTCTGATTCCTAGTTTGGATATATACCTTAGTTTAGGTTTCCCCCGTAACCGAGTTTACAATCTTTGTGACTGTGGCCTCTCTTTGTCAGAATGAAGGTGGTGATTTGGCTTCTTTTCATGATTTGTAAGTTGAGAAAGTTTTCTTACTATTCTAGAGTTAAAGTAGCCTACCTCAGAAATGAGCAAGGTTGAAATTCGGCAAGTCTGTTGGATCGAACTTCATGATACACTTTATATGAAAAACAAATCCCAAAAGGGTGAAATTCTTATAATCGGTTCAGCAAGTACCGTAAACTCCCGCCTGCTCTATAGTCGGCGGCCAAACGATATGCTAGTTAAAGTTCTGAGTGCTCAATTGAAAACGCGCAAAATAGTTGTATTTACTAATATTTATTAATTGTTTTAGAAAAATCAGTTAGATGTGGTGTTGTACATTACATCATTAACTAGTCCGCTTTTTTCGCCCACTCGGCCGCGCTCATAAAACTTAAGTTCGTACCGTATACTATTGCATAAGACTTGGCCGCCGACAATATATAATATGTTTCATTTGGTTTGAGGCTTTAGAAGTATCCCTGGAATGTTGAAAGCTAGATTCTAAGGCTATCAGTTTTATAAAGCTCTTTCAGCTAAACCTCCCACCTTTTGTTTATAAAAATTATGCTCATTATTTACAGACGGACCGTTTCATATCCGATTTGGCCGCTCTTTCCGGCGCTGCTGACTATTGGATCGGCCTGAGATGCCATAATGGAAACTTTACTTCTTGCCACTGGATTGACTATACTCTATTCAGCTACAACAACTTTTATTGGAGTAAGGATTGTAATATTAAAATTAACCATGTTGTACTGCATGGTTAATTTTAATATTACAACAGTCAGGCCATGCTTACACTCTAGATCTCTAGATTTAAAGTCAGTTCGAATCTTCAAACAATAAGTATTACCAAAGAGTAGAATCTAAAAAACTTAGCTATATACTAATTTGACTTTCTTGATTGACTAGTCTTGGTAGAAATGTTTCATTATTGATTGACATAAGTAGAAATATTTGAGTCACTTAGTATCACAAAAGTGTCATATCGGGCCATAATGGGGACATGATTGGTGCCAGGGGTTAGTAAGCTGTGGCCGTAGCATAGAAACATCTATGATGGTGCCCGAGCAGTATTTATCTGCCCGAGCAGTTGAGAATTGTTGCCCAGGCAGGCTAAAAACTGCACGGGCACCCTCTCGGGCTCTTCTATACTACGGTCACTGGTGTGTAGGCCTGCGGGGCAAGCAAGTTGGGGGCCGCTTCGCGGAAGGCTCTAGGGGCTCCTACTTATGCCGAAAAATAGGCCCAGTCCGACCTGCGGTACTAGGGTTACTCTACCCATCCCCCCACCTTTTGTTTTTGCATAACCTTGTATTCTCTTCCTTTAAAACCTTAAAACATATAACCTTTTAACTTTCTAATTTGCAGGCTATCCTTCCACAAACGGTGACTGTTCCGCTGTATCTCTACAGTTCTTAGAGCGCGGACGCGGCAAATGGTTCACCAGTCCTTGTCTTAGTCTGTTTAGATACGTATGTGAGCAGCCTTCTCTAGAAATCCCCACTACTAAGAGAGTAAAGACTACCACTGAAGGTGAGATTATTAATTTTGGGCCAGATATGACTTTTACAAAATGTGAATTGGAATAACGAAGCTTGGTGGCAAGTATTTCAGAGTGTTAAAAGCGGCCTTTTGGAATTTTATTTTTGAAGCATAAATTGTTAATTTTCAACAGTCCAAATAAAATGAATAGAACCGGTTTGTATGTATGTTTTGCTTGTGATTGTATGGTAATATATCGTCATCGCCGACTATTAATGGAGTGTCACTTGCGTATTTTTCGGATTTTAAACACCGCACCTGTAGGCAAATTGCACGCGAGTACTTGCAAAGTAAAATATTGAACGGAGAGTAGCCGCCGGATGCTGGCGCGGTGTTCGTAAAGGAGGCTCAGACGAGCGTTGAAGTCTTTACACTCTATCATTACTCTTGGCGCTGACTATATTGCATTTGAAAACAATCTGTTAAGCGCTATTACGGTTTAAAACTTAAAAAATTAGTAAAGAGTTTACATTCTGTAACTTCAGTCGCTTCGTCTAAAACTAATGGCACTGCTATATTTGAAAGAAAAAAGATCGGAAAAAGTTAGGAAAGCTATGATTCGGTCATTTTTCTCATGAACTATACATTGAAATTTGAATCAACAAAATGAAAAAAGCCTGATGATACTCTTTTTAGGCTCTCATTCTGGCACCCTAGAGAACTACTCTGAAATCGGTCACCCGAAGAACATCAAGAAGTTTGTATGACTCAAAATAGACTTGGATTACTGTAGACAATAAACTTATGTTAATCAGAAATCTTAATAAAAATTTAGAAAGAAATAATTGTGATAGAAAAAACGATTTGTTTACGACTTCTACATATTGTCGTAAAACCGGCCCGGCTGCTTTTCCGGCCCAGCCACGGCCTGCTTTTGTTGGACATCGGCCGGGCCCGGCCGAGATAGACCGGTTTTCAAGGCACTGTTCATATTAGCTGACGTTTTATCAGCCTTTTCAGGAATTAGTAAGCAAATTTTTGGTATATTTGAATTTTTTTTTTTTGAAATACCGATCTCTCATCAAGAGAAACCTCTCGCTCCAGTGTAAATGATCAGTATTTACCTTATTGACTACAGGCTGCTGACTGCCTGGCGCCTTGTGCCGGCCCGCCTAAGATTTGGAACCCAGGCCGGCCGGCCGGTTTAACAACTCTGGTTGGAGTCATTAATACATACAACCAAAGAGTGAAATCGGGCAGCCGTGGTTAAAGAATTCTGCAAACTCTGTCCGCGGCACAAACCGTGTGGGCCCGTTAAATTCATAATTTTCCATTCCGACAACTGTTTTCCAAATATTCAATGAAACATATTGGATTCCAGTTTTCCGGGCAATCTTTAGTCCTTTGATTCAATTAGAGACTTGAACGTCGTGCGCAAAAACTCCGTGGACAGAAAAAACGCCGCGCTAAACACGACTACAGATCACGTACGAGATTAGACACGTGGACAATGGTATTGAAACTTCGGTACAAATGAGAGTCTCTCTCGTTATCAGAAGTTTTCAAAATAACAAATTTTATCTAGAGCTTGTAAAATCATCGGGAACAAAATACACTTTGATTATTAGGTCACAGTGTATTTTGCGTTTTCACACTTCATTATTAGATTCGTCGTTGATATGGTAGCTTTTTGAAAGAATAAAGTGGTATAGGTTTGTTCACATTGAGCAGAAATACAAAGATCCAACTTTTTTATGATCTGTTTTAACGGAGTTATAGCCGATTGAAAATACCAGGGCTCGGAATTTCACGGGCCGCCGGCCCGGGTTGGGACCGATAATTTGTGAAAAGGGCCAGCCTTTTCCTATAATTATTTGCTTTCCTCTAATTGGTTACCTTGAATCACCCGAAGTGCTTTTTTTCACCCCCCGTTGATAATTAAAAGTAAAACAATTTCTATTTTCTATCGTATATGATATACAGGCTATATCTCTAGTTCCAAAATTTCACATCCGACCTCTGGTTTGTGTGCGGGCCATAAAGCACGTTGAAAAAGTATCATTTAACCGGTTAACCATCAATCATAGTTGTGCTGCAGCGTGAAAGTGTGTTGTAGTGTGTAGTTAGGTGACGAGGGATTGCAAGACTCCGCCTCCAGAACGGTCTATAAAATCATGATATTGTCCGAGAACAGTACTAAGTATTAAGTTTATTAACGATTCTTTTAAAATAATTAGGTTATTTTACACATTTATTTTAAAATATAATCTAATTCAAAAAGGATCTCCTAAAAAAGGCCTAACGAAAACAGAGCTATTTTGTAGGCGATTGCCAAATGTTCTGTTTTCTGAAGGCTTCTACAAAGATAACTGCGTCCCATAGTGGTTACCCCAGACCATCCAACCTGGAGCCGGCCCGAGCGGGCCCTGAGGGTACAAATCAATAAATTATATAAAAATGTTCAAATTTTGCTTTTCGGAAATAATTTATCATCTAGGAAGTATTACTAATCGATACTAATCGATATATGTACGTAGTTCTAATTTCTAGAAGTTATTTTTTGCTATAGACTGTCTTTTCGTTCTTCCATTACCATAAACTTCATTCAAATCTATATTTTGGATTCTTTTTCCTCCACATATTGGGCCCGGCCCGCTGGATACTCTGGGTTACGCGGTGTTAATTTCGAGATATAGAAATAGCTTATTGTTAGCCTTTAAACACTCAAATCCGAAATTTTGTAAAATTTTATTTTCTTCTATGTTCTCTGCATTAATTACTTCATTATACCAGTTTTCAGTTTCTGTTTTTACTTTCTCATCTACTACATTACAGAATGTCCATGACAAACGCAGGTAAGCAACTAGTCACTATCAAACTTTGGATACTTCGAAAAAATTATATTACGATTTCTAAGAAGATTTTTATCTTATGTGATCACGACAAAAATCGCATCTGGTCAGATTGGCAAGTCATTTTTATTTCAGAAGCAGAAGCTCGTCTGAAGCCTTATAAGGAGGACTACATGAAGACCTTCGCAGCTGGAAATCTTAAGGATATGGCTAGATTCTACCATAAGAACGGAGTTTTGATTGAGACTGACAAGAGTGTTCACCATGGACCTGAAGGTGGGTGGCAGAAACATTAGATTAATACTCTTACGAGCCAAATGTCGAACTAGTAAGATAACGAAACAGTATATAGTCAGAGTCAAAAGTAATAAGGCCGTCTAGGCTGCGTATTTCGTCATTTTTAATACTGTCCCTGCTTGCATTCTACGCGCGCGATATCAGCAGATTGAAAAATTGCTCTCGCTCTGCCTTACTCAGACAAATTATTGAAATACTCCTTCTTATTACTTTCGAATCCGACTACAAATCATTATTCCGAAACTTTGTAAAACATCAACTTGCCTGCGGTGCGGCGGTTAAAATGCAACAAATACGCAAGTGACACTCCATTATTACTCTCGACGCTGACTATATATTGCATTACTATAAATTGCCTAAAAGAATTTTGATCCTAACACTTTCACGTAAATTTCAATGACGTTAGGTGTACTCCACATGCTTATGCAGTATTTCTCCTGTTTTTAGCAACTTTTTTGGTTTATAAGTTAAAATAATTTGTTTACTTTAGCTATTGTGAAGTCTTTCGAAGAAGCTGCAGCCGCTACTGGTAAATCCACTTTCAGCCTTCAGAATGTAAGATATGAAGGAGTTGGAGACTTTATAAACCTCCATGCTGATTTTGATTTTCAAACAGAAAAGGTTGGTGCGCTGTTGAATTATAGTCTATAACAAACAAAAGACCGCAGAGAGCGGTGGTATGTATAAGCGTATTGGTCTTTTTCTGGACATGATACAAAATAAAACTAGTACAATAATATTTTTCTCACAACAAACAAAAAATGGCGCATTGAACCATATAATGGAAGTTTAATTTTGCCTCAGAACGAGCAATTTTTGAAACCTTAACAACACCGCGCACTGCAGTCGTCTTTTTGTTACGGACTTACGTCTTCCTACAGTGGTAACTCTGTTATTGAGTTCCTAACAATAAGCACGAAGCTTTTTCTATGCTTATACGTTATTTTAACTAATTTCAATTTCCATAAAGTTTGTTTTCTCATAGAGTGATTTGTTATAGATTTTGTCCTCTCTATCTGAGTTGAGAGAAACGAAAATAGCTTGAGTTCAAGTTTGCAACAAAAATGAACTCAAATGTTTCTTAATCGTTCTTTTTAGGCTGGCAACATGAAGGGTCACTTTTTACAGATCTGGCGCAAAGACGGCGATGGTTATACCGTATACCATGATGAATTCCAGATGACCGCATAGATATTTGTAAATAAACTGTTTTATTAAATGCGCTGTATAATTATTTAATTTTATTTGAATTTATTTAAATTCTCATAAATATTTA
Source organism: Phasmarhabditis papillosa (assembly GCA_034691345.1). Taxonomy (NCBI): domain Eukaryota; kingdom Metazoa; phylum Nematoda; class Chromadorea; order Rhabditida; family Rhabditidae; genus Pellioditis; species Pellioditis papillosa. Next base: position 2,949 of record JAQGAV010002970.1, on the reverse strand, counting down.
CATCACTATTAGGGTGGCCCAGTGGTTAGAAGCTTGGCCTCATAAGCTAGAGATCGATGGTTCGAATCCGCCCCGAAGAAAGAATTCTTGCAAATTTGTTATGATTCGCCGCCTCCACTCCCTGGGTGCTGTGCTGTGAAGTCCCGCTTCCTATTGTTCCCTCGTCTCACTTCTTTGCTCCAAAAATCTGTGTTCTCCTTTTTCGTAAAAAAGTAAACAGACTTTAAACTTTAAAACTTTACAGGTTCAGTTATATATATTACATATCTGAAGTAAGGTTGGAGTTGAATTACAGTTGAATAACAGCCTTAAAAAAGTTAGGCTAACCATAAGCTTATGCTAAAATTGAAGTTAAGAATAGTCAGGCTCAACTTGAATCAAAACTTATGTATGTTAGGTTTTCTTACGGAATGCTGAATTTCAAGATATGGTCAAGATAATAGTTATCCTACGGTGCATCCTACGTCGCGCTCTAAATTGCAACAACTAGGGTTGTACATGACGAAACAGTCAACTTGTTAGCCATGCTCACTTTAGAAGCCGCTGCTATTCTGAAGCTCTACAAAGACGATTACAGAAAGACTTTTGCGGAAGGAAAACCCCAAGATATGGCACGCTTCTACCACAAAAACGCAGTTTTGGTAGAGACTGACAAGGTTATTCATCACGGACGCGAAGGTTAGTAAGTTACAGAGCTTTATCACTATAGTATCTAAAATCGATTTTAAACATAAGGATCAGGAATTGGATTTTCGGATTTGGGTTTACCAACTTCAGATTTCAATTTTATAAGTGAAAAAGCTAAAGATTTATAGTCTTTGCCAGCATCGCAGTCATCGCAGCCAGCAAGTAAAAGTATACATAGGGATCTGACGGGGCAACTTGTTTCTCCGATTTATACTGTGTTGGGCACTTTCCTGCCTCTGAATTTAACTATATAGCTATTATGAAACCACATATAAATCTTAGTTTGCCGCGCCGAGCTTTTATTACCTTGCATTTTATTTTTAAGCCGCAGGCTCCACTGCTGGTGGTGCCCTTCCATCAATTTCTTTAAGTTTCAGCTTTGCAACCATACTAACCAAATCAGACCGAAAAAAATTTCATTTCTTAGCAGTTGAAAATAAGATCAGGGCAAGTGACTAAAGGTTGCCCCCGACATCTAGTGCAGATGAAACACAGGCCAGAAACTAATGAATCCTGAATTTAACAATAATTCTAAAAAAAGTATCTTCAAGAGAGTAGGATAGTTTGATCATTTACATTTCAGCCATTGTCAAAGTCATTGAAGAGGGAGAAGCCCTTGTCGGAAAGTCCACTTTTACCATGACGAATGTAGTAATAAATGGTGTAGGAGACTTCATTAACCTGGAGGCTGACTTTGAACAACCAACTGAGAAGGTTAGCGATTAATACTTTTTTGATTGGGTCGGATGAAGAGTTTTTAATCATTTGTACTATAGTCGAAGGCTAAATCTCATGTTTTGGGTAACTGTATATTGGTCAATGCGGACCGAAATGCACGCCGAATTGCGTATTAACGTTGTTTTTTATTAACTTTCTAAAAAAACAGTTTAACTTCTGAGAAATTTGTATAAAAACAGTCGTTTTTTACTGCCAAAACTTTGTCATCCGTTAATTTCAGAGCTTTTTCACAGCATTTTGAAGCTAAAATGTATCGTACCGCTAGAATTGGACAGTCGGCTCGCAAAAACAAACCGCAGATCGCAGTTCCAGTTAAACATCGGCCCGAAATCCAATTTTCATCAAAGCCAGTTCCGGCAGGGATGGCAAAAGGCCGGCCGGGCCGGCCCGTTTCTCAAATTTTTGACCCGGGCCGTCCCGTGAAATTCCCAGCCCTGAGTTGGGGCACGAAACTCTGGCTTGCGTGAAACGGGCCCATACGCATTACTTTACAAACCTAGCGAAACATTATGACGTTTCTCTCCCAATACTTGCTATATTTCATTTCACTGCAGATTTTTGGTCAGCGAACGGTTTTCGGTCAAAAAGTCGGTTAAACTGTTACCATTTGCAGAACATATCTAATCATTAATCGGCATAAAAAGCGTTGAGAATCTTACATGCAGAACCATTTCCTCAGCTACCTATAGTTCAGTCATTGGGAAGATACCTTCGAAGAAACAAAATCTTCTGAATTATTGTATTTAGCGAATTTCTGTTCATGCTAGTATAACACCGCAACTTCTCCTGATACCGCGCTGGACACCTAGCACTTGCTACCAGACCATCCAACCTGGGCCCGGACACGCCTGGTTCGACCCGCCGACTTTATTCAGGGCCCGGCCCGGTTGGGCCCGCTGGAGGGCCTGCTTGCTGCAGATTATAGCATCCTAGGGAAATACAATAACGCTATAGCCAAAAACACAATGAAAATTATAAATTTGATTACAGTCACCTATGTTTTTCAGGCCGGTGTCTTAAAGGACCACTTCCTACAGATTTGGCGTAAGGATGGCGACGGTTATACTGTATATCATGATGAAATCCAAATGTTTTAATTGTAATTAATAAAATGTTCTAGTTTTTATGTTTGAAATATAAAGACAAACTTTTAAATTCTACTTCTTTTCAATGATCTGAACCAATTGTTGTTGACAAATGATAGTATTAGAGGTTTTCTGTCCCCCGGTGTTTTACTTTCATTACAAAATTTCGTGTGAGTTCTTTAGCCTAGTGGTTAGAGCAGCGGTCTCCGAATCTGTGAGGATTAGAGGCTGTGTGTTCGACTCCCCGTAGCTGCAGAAGACTTGGGCGGGGTTCTCAAAATTGCTCGGCCCGGCCCGGCCCGACGGGCCGGGCCGGGTCGGGTCGATTGAGAACGACGGACTTGGGAAGCCAGCAGCTTATTTATCCCATGTTTCGTGCACCCGAAGACTGAATGTTAGAAAGGAGCCGTCTCTGCTTAGAAGATTACGGAATGAATGG
>JAQGAV010002969.1:0-13757 GCA_034691345.1 Phasmarhabditis papillosa | reverse complement strand
TGTGACAGACGCGGATACTCACCACTATACTACCGAGGATCTGTTCTTTTTCTCTATAAAACATACTATGTGCTGTCAGATAACGGATTCAGACCATCCAGCGGGCCGGGCCGGTAAACAGACGGCTGTTCGTAATGTTGGACGGTGCACTGTCCTTGTCATCTTCTACTTCTACATCTAAATCAAGATGAATGAAACTTTTAAAACTTGATTATCTTTTTTTTTCTTTGTTCTAGACGGTAATTTAACGTTCCTTCGTAAATTATATTTTTACCCCCTCTTTGTGGGCTAGAGAAATATATTAACTCTGGTGGAATATCTAAGTGAGGAAATATCTAAACTTTACTGATCTTCTAATTGCTGAAATAATTTGAAGAAGAAGATAATTGAGTAATTAATTACTCTTCTCTTGTCCTAAACGGGGAAGTTTCAATAACAGTTTACCCTTTAGAATAAATTTTCACTATCATAGTTTAAAAATTAAAGATTGTTTATTCATTTTTACGAAACACATTTTTTTTAATTTTCACCATTGCACAGCACCTGATCGACCTCTAGATTATGAGGCAACGCTTCTATCCACTGGGCCAATCCGCCCCATATATGAAAATAGTTATTATTATTTTTCATAAACCTTGGCAGATCCCGATCCTCTACATGTATGAACCAAATGTTTGAACGATATTTTCAATAACGAAGAGTTCGTTTAATATTCTGCTATGTATTTATTGACCATAAAAGTAAATTCCGTCCTTTCTGTGTTGCATTGCAGCAACCCGCATAGGCGAAATAAGAATTATTATATGACTTAGATTATTTATCTAATTTTACTTTGAGTTGAATGGAGACACAAGTAGCTTTTATATTTTAGTTGTATATGATCATTTCGATCAAAATTTATAGCTCAAATACTTTGCTTTGCGCATTGAACCTCTAATAATTGGCTTCGTATGTGCTATTTTTGCGTGACCAGACTAATGGAGTATTGCAAAACATAATCAAACAAATAGTTGATCATGATCGAAAAATAACATAACGTTATGTAACGTAACACATGAAAGTTATAACTCCATTAGCAAAACCCCGTTTTTATATTGTGTGTTCTCTGTGGCGCTCCGTTGCGAAATTTCACCGGATGGATAATTCAATGAAAGTGGGCAATTTGCCATCTATTTTTTGCTTTATTTTATTTTTATACATATATATTAGCTTTTCCATACCAACTCAATTTTACCACTTTCAGAAAGCTTTAAATAGATAGTAATGGGAGCTGCCGACATGGAGGTCATTCAAAACTCCGAACTAACCGCCGTCAAGCCTAGAGAAAGGCAGTTCCAGGTTTGATTTTTTTTCTCCCTTTCGCTTTACTTATCTCAATTGTTTCAGGTAGTTCCAATGCCCGGAGTCTTCACACGTGGGCGGTGGAAGTGTTGGGATTACTATATGGATCGCGAAGATGCCCAGTCCGAGAAGAAAGACCAAATGCTCGACTTCGAAAAGGAAAAGGAAAAGTCGGGAGACCAAGTTGGTAGGTTTATTTATTTGTTTTTGTTTCTTTTACCAGTATTGTTATATTTAATTGCTGTCATATTAACTGATCGGAGTTATGATAATCTCAATGAGTCAACTCCCGGATATTTTCCCTATCCGTCAATAGTTACATCATGACTTACCTTATAACACGATGGTTAAAATATTTTTATGATCATTTCTAATCATCTAGTTAATCGTTTTTATTTATTTACGTACTAAACTTAACTTCAGTGCCCGATGCAGTAATTTTGCCCGATGTCGTCTCAGCTGTGACCGTGGAGAGTTCAACATCCGTTCTCACCTCCATGGAAAATATTACCGATGCCCAGATGACTCCTGTTGTTAGTTTAATTTACTTAAATATCCTTTATTTATTATACACTTTAGAAAGAGTCCTCAACATTCATCGTCACCAGCATCGCTCATGCTCCACAAACCCCGCAACATGGGACTCCACAGAGCTCCAATGACATTCTGGAGCGAATGAAGAACTCGCCGCCGATGGAGATGTACACTCAGGTACTGATCGTATTCTCTTTCTATATGCTATATTTATTGACGTAGTCGGTTACCCGCTGTCATTGGTACATGCGTAGCGAATCGCAAGATGTCTCCGTAAGTTTCGCGGAAATGACTATTTTATCCGAATATCTCATTGTCCATAACATATCAGCAATTAGTCAATAGCTGGGTGTATCCTAATATTTTAATTGGATTTCATTTTAGCAGGATACATTTTCGAATATCCTGATGCTTGCAAATAGTGATTGATTGTAGTTTTTCTGCTGCTATATTTCGTTAGATAGATTATAATTCTTTTCGAAACGTAATTTCGCGATGGTGATCAAGCAACGAGCAATATCAAATCAAAGTATAAGACGATTTATTTGTTCAACAACTCCTTCGTAGCAAATTGATTAGAAATAATATACTTCGCTGATTGTATATGTTCTAACAAGAATCACATCGATGTAAATAAAATTTATTATTTCATTTACTTCATTATAGATAACACATCAGCATGATTCAGCACCAGAAATAGTTACGCAGACAATTGGAACGATTGTTGTTGATTCGGGTGCAGCACAGACGGTATGTTTTGTTAATAATATTACAGCGGTATAGAAATGAAATTCACCATTTGCAACTAGTGTCGCTATTTTCACGATGGATTACAGTGAATATTCGTTAAAGCAAAATAACATGAACCGAGATTGACCAAGTATAATGCATAAGCATTGTTATCGAAGCTTAAGAGGAATGACGTCATCAAACTATTGATGCTATGAATTAGAACGTACTCGAATGATAACTGATCTGTGAATGATTCATTATCATTGAGAACTTAAGAATTTTGATGATTTAAAAATTCAGCTACATCGAGTGATACCATGGGTGGGCATAATACCAAAAAGATAATGCGAGATATCGTGTAATTACCTTTGTGTATAATATATACGTTAACTTAACATGCATTATTTCAGAATAATGGTTCTGCATCCGTAACTCAGATCACTACCATTCAAACGACCAGCTCGTCTCAGTCCACAAATGTTTGTTCAACTAGATGAAATAGAAATATTCGTTCAATATTTAGGCTCTTCCTGGTGGATCGTCCGGTCAAGCTGCTCCGATTGATGACGAGTGAGTTCATATTTGAACGGACGTAGCTAAATTTGAATGTGCATCGAACGGGTTTAATGTGGCATCTAAAATTGGAAACGTTTAAATCGGTGCGATGGTACATCTCAATGGGGAACTGAAAAAGATGCATAATTGGGTGGGGCTAAATTAAGGAATTATGCCGCCTGCTGTTTTTATGGTAATAGTATCCGGGTAACTACGAACTAGTTGTTTACAAGAAATATGGAAACTTGGTATTGCAAATGGACACATTCGGTTGAATTTTAATGAGACATAATCCAACCACACGAGGTGTTGTATGGACTGTGTGTTGTTCGTTTTTCTATTCGAGAGACCAGCGAATCTTCTCGTAGCCGGTCAGTGTTCTGACTTTTTAACAATATAATACATATAATGTTAATGTAAATCGTTTTTACATATATCACGTCATGCCTTGCAACCACTTCTTATTCTTTTTAACTAGCGTTAGACGGTTATATTTCGTCTTATCATTACCACTTGGATTCATTTTTACATATATTTTTCTTAAATATTTCTGAGCTGCATAGCTTCCGGAATGGTTTCTCACTTGACTTTGTTTTCTATATTGCACTGTAGTTGCTTGTCTAAATTGAATAGATTGTATTATCATTTCCTTCCGCTAGTTCGATGACTAATCCTTATTATTTTTCATAGTCTGATCTCCTTGTCCAATCCAGTTGCACGATCTTTTGTAAAAGCCGCTGCTGACGCTTGCTTGTGTCTCATCACCATCATTGCCTCTAACTGAGATGGGGTGATTATGGTTGATTTAAAAGGGATATGGATATTAATTAGGTTGTTTGTTTGTCTTATCTATTTCTATTCGCTAAATCTCAGTATTGTTATGCTAGTGTTCAAAAGGCAAGTGTTTCCGTTATTTTTTCATAGATCTGCTTCTGGAAATTATTGAATTGAATTATCGGGAACGAATATTTCCGAGACTACTGTGGAAAACGTAGTTTTTTGAGACTTTGATAGTCTATTTCACTAGTTGTAGTTACTGTTGTGAGGTATCAGATTTACATTCTTCAGAAGGTTGATTTTTTGGTTGATTGTAAAGTTTGTTTAGCCTGTGACGTGGAGTTTATCTGTTCGATTTTGTTTTCAACTATTAGCTTGTTTTTATGTTTTGAATCTTGAAACTCCCTCCATACCACCTGCTATGTTAACACCTAGCTTATTGTGACATCACAGCTTGCCCTTCTTTGTTCCGATTCAAACGGTCTATGTGGATCAGTATGCATTTCTCTATATAAGGTGATTGGGAGCCGCAGTTTTCCGTTTGAACAGATTGATGCGTGGACAGTTAGCATGTAGCCTAAGCTAGCTGGTGCACACTAGTTGGACATTTTGCAAAATTTATGGGATGTTCAAGCTTCGTTATATTATGACAGGCTTCTGAACTTAGCCTTGTTATCCAATGGTTGAACACCCTTCGTTTGTTTGAACAAAACGCTTACTTGTAATGTTATGTGTTTCTAACATTGTCAGTTGCAAGACAGTTCTATACCTGCGTCATCCTTACTTTTATATTGCATAAAATCTAGCATTAACAAACTTTGTTTGCTTCCTTACATCTTTTTGTCCAATCGTGTTCGTAGATTGTTGTTAGTTTGAAGGTTATGCAACCACTATCTTACACCGGGTCTTGTTTGTTTCGATAGAGCTACGCCTTGTCCATGAAATCGCAATGTTTGTCAATAGCTCGTTCTCTCGTGCAGTTGTTAATATTTGTAGGTGTTGTTGCTACTCCTGCATGAGCGTAATGACCGTAATTTGAAACGTATAGCTGTGACAAAATCTCCAACTACGAACTGGTAAACATATTAATCTTATAGTTTCAGTACTTGACAGTATCTTGAAAACTGTAATTCGCCAGTTGGGTTTTCAATGATGATACTTTCCCAGCTACAAGAACTAAAGGAACTATGTTTTCTACTAGATGTGCTTGCTGTATTTCTGCAAACATGATTTCATTTCCGCAAATTCTTTACTGTGTGCAGTTCATTCATAAGATCCTAGTACTTGATTATCAGCTTTTCTCTCTCTTTTACTTGAAGACAAAATCCAAAATTGTTTGAATTAAAAAATTATAGTACTTAAAAACATGTTCCCTTGCATACAATTTTTGAGTACAAATCTTCCTCCTTCTTTGTCTCCACTCGTCTACCTCACAAACATTGCACAGACGACTTTCACCTCAGCCTCATCATCATCATCATCATCCGCTTGTTATTTGTTTGTATAGTGAAATTAAAAGACTGCCGGCGCAAACATACTAACACAACAATAAGATAAAAAACGAACATATTCGTTTGTTATTGTTTTTCAGTCGCCTATGTCACATTTTCACGCTTGAAACAAACTACTTAATTTTATTTTCATTGTTTTCATTGAGTGGGTACTGGTCGTCGCTCCTTACAAACAACTTTATGAAAGTGAGATATGCTTAATTTTGATTGAATATAAAGCTAGAAAACCATATTTTGTAAAGAGTGTCACCATATAGGTCTACTGTTATAAGGTAAACACAGATATGGCCTTCTCTGAACTAGCACCAATCCAGAAACGTGCTTTTGATTGTCGGTTTTCCTAAATTTTTTGCTACCAACTCCCATATAAATCTTTATTTTGTCTGAGATTGTGATCTCTCCCGTTCATTGTTGGTTATTAATGTTTTAATGTTAATCGGGACTAATAACAATAATTCTGCACCACAATTGCATGGACTACATAATTAGACTGAATGCAACGAGGCGCATAGCTAGCCAGCAATTGCAGCACAATAATTTATAATTAGTTGCTAGGCGCGTGCAAGCAACATCTAGTCTTGTCAACTAGCCACCTGCAACCGGCTGAAACAGTTCTGTTCTGTAATTCTGCTTCTGTTTGGAACAATAGAGCTATGTACATTGCAGTCACTGTAAGGGCAACACTGTTATTCGAATTAGACTTCGGCTTTCTTCATAAAGATTATTGTTATATGGGATTTGCTACACAACTTTCGGATAGTAGGAGCTTTATTCAAACTTGCTTTATGTTCCAAGCATCATTCAGGATTGAACCCCGTTTCTTTTCACATGACCGCAGGAGTTTTCTAGCAAACTTGTTTTTGTATGTTGGCATAGCCCCAGGCTCTGACCAAATCCTATTTTTATTAGCAGATTAGGCGCATTTCCTGGTCACGTGTAAATATTTTATGTTATTAGCTGCTACTTCCATTATTGCTTCCGTTCTCACGAGTGGCCAAGTTTCATTCATAAAGGAATCTGTGCTAGTTTGTTAGCGGAAACTAGTTGTTTAATGGCTGCTTAATAGGGTATTACCAGAGATCACTCCTAAAAACAGATAACTTCCGATCTGAGTTTCAGTTATAGCAACCTTGACTTTGTTCTGTGATTATAGAGTACCCTTTACTATAGTCTTATTAGTTTCAATTCCAGTGCATTCTATTTTTTGCAGCAGTTATGCATGAGTCAAAATACAATAATACTGACGTCGGTATTATTGTAAATGCTATGAACCGATTAGTTGAATACTCAATTCGGGCAGCATTCATGTGATATTCCTGTTCACACCTTGTTATCTAGTTATTACAACAGCGTCATTGTTACCGGTTCTTTCTAGTTGCTTGTTTCGGAAGGCCGACTTTGAGGTTACATTTTTAGAACAATGCTAAACATTTAAAACTAGTTGCACTCCGCGTTGGATAATGCTGATATTCTACCTAAAGTTCATTTGTATAGACCCTGAGTTCGCTGATAGTTCTTCGCTGTATCCCGGATTCTTTCAAGATCATTACAAATTGGCACTCTTTAATTGCATGAATAAGGCAAGTTCTCCGACGGTTTCTGCTCTCTTACCGGTTTCCATCATGGCCCACTAGGTCTGAGACTGTTTGGCGCCGCTAGACTCGTGATTTTCAAGCTACTTCTTCCGTCCTCGAAGATCTAGCCTCGCTGGCACTGACGCCTTATCACAGCAAAGTTTGCATCATCATCGTCTCTTGAATAGTGCATTCTGAACATCAAGCCACTCTTTCGTATCTCGCATGCGCTTCCCCACTGTTTTCACACACAGTTTGCCCAGTCGGTAGTTTCCTTTATGCCCTACGGTGCTGCTGATTGTGGCTGAGTAAACACCGGCGGTGGTTTTTCGAATAACGTCATAATCCATCACTTGTGATTATTTCTTCTCTTTCGAACTATTCGGGAGGTTTTATCAGTTGCGGTCATTTTTTGCCGTCACTTGTAACTCATATGTTCTTGAATTTTGCATATAGATAGAAATGTGGAACTATAGTCTGTAACAAGAAAAAAGCTGCAATGTGCGGTGTTAACCGAGGGCTTTCGCAATTACGTATTTGGGATTTTATGAAATCAAACCATCGCAAAAAGACGCCTTGATATTTTTCTAGTAACAAGCAATAAATTGCGCTTCTAATCATACCAAGAACATCTACTTTCGATAAAAATTGAGCAATTTCTAGAAGCCTTTATAACACCGCACCTTTATCAAGATATATATATATCAAGATAGATTCTCTAGTACTTAACTGATTCATAAAAGCCACATCTCTTAATTCACCTTTGAGCCAGAATAAAATAGAATATCTGATATTGTATAATTTCACAAGAAACCATTGAAACCATTCCTCCGCCGATGTCATCTCTAATTAAAGGTAGTACGGTTCTCTGATGACACTTCCACGCTATTCCAATTGCGCCTATTATCTCTGCAGTTGTTTTGATTGATCGGTCGTTTTATCTGTTTTGACATTGCTTGTGGATTTAGCCGATCAATCGTATCGCCATTGTTCACTGTTTTAAATAAGCTTGCGCTGCAAATTGCAACAAGAACAAGCCGAGAGAAGCAATGACAGTAAAAGAAAGAGAAATTAATAACACTTCGCAGGAGGGGCCACCCTCGACGAGAAACTGGCTTCAGTTCAAATGCGTCTATATTTTATGTGTTTATTCATAAAATGATATGATGCTATGGCCAGTCACCATTCTCGATAGGCTTCATAACATGAACGAAGGCTTTCTCAATGGCGATCTTGAATCTTTGCGCTCAATTTGCGCATTCTGTGTCCGCACTCACCCTGCAATCGCCGTTTCTTTTTGCTAGCTTCACGACCCAGCAATCGGTGATAACGATCTCTGGCATAGTCCTTTTTTACAGTTTAAACCCTAACATTTTGCAAATGATTCAGTTTCAGTTTCACAATCGCTTTATTCGCATACTCCAATCATTCCTAATACCCTTTTGTTGCGTTCCCAAAGATATAAACTCAAAACTCTTCTTCTAAAACAATTCAACTCTTTCAACGAAGTAAACTTTTATACGAACTTTTTAAATTTACTTCTATTACAAGCTTGCATTACCCTGTGTTGCTCAAATTTCCTTAGCTATTAATCCTATAGGATGATGCCATTGAGTGCCAAATGAGATGGTATTATCCGTCTGAATAATTAGATCTGTTCAATGGATGTGCACCGGCGCTCCTCTTTGTCTAAAAGCTCTCTTTACTCCAGCCGCCTAGCTAGCTGCATTAGGTGTTCGTTGGTCGCTGCATAAGAACACTTTTTTCTTTTGCCCAGAATGTCCATTCGATGGAATTAAACTGCCATCTCGAACTGACGGAGCTCATTTCTCAAAGGAAACCAGACATGGATTGTCATTTTTTAGGCTATTACTGATTATGCTACAAAGATTACTGTAGCTTTACTTGATTGCAAAACAATTGACAAAAAAAAAAAAAATTCAAATTTATTTGTTTTTGCAACTCCCGCTGTTCATATGCTCAATGTTTCTACGTGTATGCGAATTATTGGCTAATCGTCGCTACGTTCCTTTAAACACACATAAACATTTGTCTTCTTTCTTTGCTCTTGTGGTGCATCCATGTGTGCAGTCTGCTTGAAATGTCACAGTCAACTAGGAGGCTACCGTTCCACGACCCCTTGCTCCAGCGCCTACTCTATTTTTCAAGTTTTCGAACACTTCTATATTTATCTTTGATGTAAAAAGCTCACAATATCTAATCATCTTGATCATTCCCTTAAAGTTTCTTCCTCCACCTTATAAATACATTATCATAGTCATTCTATTTGGTAGCATCTCCCACCTTGTTTTTGAATTCTAGAATATATTTCTCTTTCTCGTAGAAATTTTATTATATGTCAAGCACATTGGTCTCTGAATTATTTTCATAGCTAGATGTTTATATATGTAGTTGGCAGTGCCCGAAAATAAACTGGCCAAAGAATTACTGACAGTTGTGGTTGTTAATTATCTCGCTTCTTGCTATTTTTAAACTATTTTTTAAATATAGGGTTAATTTAGAGGTGTTTTTTGTTTTGCTTGCCGTTCAGTCTATTTCTGCCTCCATAGTTTACTGTCAGTCACAACGAATTTCAGCCCACCGTTTTCACGTGAACCAATCGTGTATTCAACATGTTAACAACAGTTTTTCCACTCGGAGTTCAAAAAGGAGTTGAATTGCGTTGGCGAATGATTGTGTTTAGTATTTCAAAAAGTCATCTTCCTGTTTTTGCCTACTTCACGGACTATAACTGATTGGAGCTTTGCTACTTGCTCATCCCGGAAAACGACTGTTTTAGTCCACTTTGAGTGAATGGAGCCCAGCCTTGTTAGTATATACTCCAATGCTTAGTGTGTCAATTTTCTTTGTTTTTTCTTATTTTCCCGAACCTGCACACAACTTTATCTCATTACTTACTAGATTGTTTGCAAGATCTGCCGATAACATTAACTAACCTTCGAACCTATCGGCCCCGTTCTCAATTAATCATTTCAACCTTGTTGCTGAACAATAAGAAAGATAGTAAACATATCCATTAAAACATTTCACAGCTAATCTTTAGTTATTAACCCAGCTACAACCAACTTGTGACCAAGTATATTTACTGCGTGATCTTCGCTAGAAAAGCGCTCGTGGGAGTGTGTGAATGTTCATCAATTTTGCAGAAACTGGAGTAGATTCACTGGAAACTTTATTAGTTTTGAGTGAATTGCTAGCATGGATGAAATATCTTTTAGCAGCTACACTTCCATTCAGGAATATACTGTACATATATTCTTTTATAAATGATACTTCAGTCTATTCAAACAGAAAACGACTAGTAGTTGAAATCTTTGAAAATTGGTTTTTCAGATATTATTGTACTAGTAACATTAATATATTAACGCCTCTCAAGTCTTGAAAAGTGTAATCGTATTACTTTTTATCCTAGTTTCTCAGCTGATCTCTAGCTGACCAGCTGACCGTGCTTCCCTGCTTGGCTTATGAACGCTCTCTGAGTGAGCCGTTTTTTTACAAAGAAATGCCACGATTCGTAGCAAATTTCGTTTACTTTGATAACTTTTGAATTCAAAATATGGTTCCTTCCCCATGATTTATTATTGATACAAGTCTTTGCTACAATTAATAGTTGTCAAACTTCTGGTGGCTGAATATTTCAAACCTGACTCTTCTAACAATTGTGTTACAGCGCACGTACTACTTCGGTTCACAATTGCTTATCTATTTTCCCTTTTCATAAGTTTGTCGGCTGTATTTAAAGTGCAACAGCGTTACTAACTGCATTCGTTGTCTCAGTATTTAGCTCCGATTTAACATTCTCCTTTACCAGCAGTTGTTCGTTCTGTCATTGAGCTGTTTGCCTCATATGAGTCGTCGGTTTAAGCGAGCGGATGATAACATCAACTAGAGTAGAGTACAAGGAGATTTCAGATACGACTGACTACTGAGCTTTTGGCGATTTGAACCTGTGGACATGCCCTTGTATCTTAGAGAGAAAGCAGCTGCTCTTATTATTTGGCGCAGTTAGTAAGCCGGTTCAGATGGGCCCATTTTTTCCAATACGAGGTCTGAATCGGTTACATATGTTTTTCTACGTCATGATACTATTTTGGAATCTCACTGCAGCAGTCGTCAGCTCCTTAGAGGGGATTGGATTACTTAAATTTAGTAGGGAGATATTCGAATCCTTCTTTGAGGAAAGATGAGCCTTTCCTGTTTATGGATGTCTTAGGAGTAAATAAATATAAACACATATACTTATTCCATAGATCCAAAAAGTAGCACATATCAGGAAATTAAAAACTTCAGATTCTAAGTGAAGTGAATGCATTATTGAGTCTAGCGCCTTAATTACTCAACTAACAACATTCATGTAGACCGTTTCTTGAATTGAACTGTTGGCAATTTGCGATTTTTTGTCCTAATTGCCCCATAGATTTTGTAAAAATGAAATCCTTAGAATGTAACTTTAGTTGAAAGTTAGAAGTATCCTAAAGACATTACAGAATTTCCTAGTAAATGAAGAACGTGAATATCAAAAGATAATAACAATGCCACGTTCATTTAACTCCAGTGAGCGAGTCCCACAACCCTTGTTTACTTTTGACATGGCGCTGCCCTCCATTAACCCTCCCTCACCGAAACCCAATTTAGTATTCAGCACAAACATTTGCTAGTTTTAACCCTCCTCATACTATTATTGAGTGCTGCGTGAAATAGTGTTTGCAAGTCATTAACATAACATAACATCATACCATATACATAATACATCTACCTATATGTTATAGTATTCTAATACACTTGCAAAGCGACATGGCTTCTATCTGCAAATTTTGCAATTTTGTTTGTTTTCATTCTGCATTTGCGTGTGCGTATCTTGCGGCCACATCTTACGATAGCAACGAAAGTGTATACACGCAATATTTATAAATGAACCGTCTGAGACAAAGTTTTAATATATCCATGTTTTACTATTAGATCGCCTACTGTAGCACGTTATATTTACTTTTGCCCGAGTTATAAAAAACGATCGTCTCATCTTTGTTTTGGTTTAGTATTCTATTGAAATATCTCTCATTCGCTAACTGTTTTCTTCCTTGTTTTCAAAACACAGCGACTTTCTTCCTCTAAAGTTTATTTTTCGAAATGTAACCAATAATTGACACGGGTAAATTGTGTCTTAAATCACCTAAACTAAGTTCAATAGGCACATCTGCTACAACATAAGAGCCGACTCTTGTTTTGATACCAATTGGAGTTCAAATCCTAGTTGTATTCTTCTCCTTCTTCTTCTGTCAAGTGCAGTCGTTGGCAGTTTCGTGCGCCGCAATTGCTCGCCCGCTCCGTTAGGTGAACAAGATATATACTCAACAACTGTGTTCATGAACTTTTGTGGAAAACAACACCTAGCTATAGTGCTTTTACAACTGTCCTAGCCTTTTAGTAGTCACATAGACTGCAGTTCTATGGATTTGCGAACATAGCCTAGCGGGCAGTGTTGCTGTAGCTGCCAGTTTCCCCGTAAAAGTCCATAAAGTTATGTCTTCAGTTTCTAAATATGGTGATCATAAACTTTCTAAGAGCTATAGTTATCCGAACACTTAGTTAATTAGCTTTATATTCATCGTTTACTTTTTGAAACAGAAATCAGACTTTTATTTATTTAAACCTGGCACTATTTTGCTAATCCGGCGAGAATTCAACCTTTCCTCTTTTCGAAGTAGATAATGGTGCCATGCGTTGATTGGTGCCATGTGTAATAGATTCCTCCTGACGATCTATGAGATCAAACAAAGATGTGTTGACCACAGCCGAGATAGATAGATTGTAACATAAATAAGCGCGTGCTCCATCCGCAGTAGATGATTAATTTACTCTGGCTATAGGGTAGATCTATAATCTAAATCTTGCAATACTATATTACTATTTGCGTTTTTATTGAAACATATTTTTCAAGTATTATGTTTCATGATTACAAACATTATAGTTCATACCCTACAGCCTCTCGGCTCATCGATACTATCCAATTGTAATCTATGTGTAGAATTAGCTTTTGGACATCTTCTTCATCAATCTTTCCCTTTTTTTCAAATATTGTATAGCGATAACGGAATTCTGTTTTCCTCCTTTGAAACACAGCTTCGTCATTGGTCCTTGTGCCGACTACACCATTCTTCTTACTTTCATCAACATTTGAACTCACCTAATATGGAAACATTGAGCTTTGACTTCTTACATCTTATCTAGAATGACCCAAAACCAGCCAACGCCTCCATTCCCCAATAACAGTTTTCGAACCATTTTGGTAATGACTAGTCTGCTTATACCAGGTCTAGAAACTGGTGTATGTATTTTTACAGTATGCAATAATTTAAAGCTCTAATATTGAAATTCGGGTTGTTACTCAAGTTCAAATTTTCAAGTTTTCAATTTTTCAGTTACTCGAAATTTCTAAGTTTCTTGAAACAGCCTACATTGAAACGTTTTCACAGATTCGGTTATGTTTATGAACACTACCATCGTTATCACCATTGTTATTACCCTTAGATTCTATTTTTATCGGGGAAAGCACAATGGTTATCTACCGGTTGACCGGTATTGTACGTATAGTGACAAAGTTCGTTCGAAAAGGGTTTATCTGGCTCGTTCAGCCGTTAAAGGAACTTGTTGCTGGGTTTTACTAGTACGGTAATGCAATTGCAGAAATGGTTTTTTGGGTGTAAAAACATCG
>JAQGAV010002968.1:0-13762 GCA_034691345.1 Phasmarhabditis papillosa | reverse complement strand
AAATTTGAATAATTATAAATAAAATAACTAATAAACAACATAAACGGATGAAACCTTGCATATGGTAGTTATTTGACATGCTTAACACAAATTTTATAGTCCCAATTCGCCATTCTAAAAAATGTGCTCCAAATGCTCAAATTTGGGGGGTGCACTTAAGCAAGTGGCGCGTATATATATATATATATACGACAGAACACCAGTGGCGCTAAGTCTATGTGAATAATTAAAGTCGACTCGGCAATCATTTGCTTAGTCCAAACAATATGAGTTCATCAAGCAATATAGAATAAAAATAGAGATAGAGCGACCAAAGATGACTTTACTCCGGTGATCTTGTAAGCATACTGTATCGACTAATTGCTTATTAATAGTCGTAACTGCACTGTGTCAAAGTTTGTGGAGTATCTTTTTTTGTTTTCAGTTACGCTAAATAGGCTAAGAGAAAATAAAAATTGGATAGTTGATGGGTTGGTTGCTGGCCACGACTGCCATCTCTTAATGTGTTAGTGGTCATACATAGCGGAAAGTTATTATAAAACTATTTTTTACGGCACAGTTATGGAAAATTCGTCAAGAGGACTGTTTGTCTTTGTTTGAAGCTAATTATTGTCACGGAAATAGCAGCAGAAATATCCATGAGGAGATCTCCATGAAACATTATAGTTAAAACTGATTTCAATAGAAAAAAGTTAATTAGAATTTATTTGATATCAGAATATCATAGACTTTAGTAAACTGTGCTTTATTATTATTCTTGTAGTGAAGATATTCACCGGACTTGATTTTCGACCGCGGTAGTTTTACCAAGAGGAGCAGTAAACAAATATTTAAAATTGTTTTACATATCTTACATTGGCTCAGTAAACTTCTCTTTACCACATCACTTTGTTCAAGAAAAAAAGCAAATATACTCATAATATTATTATTAAAGAGCATTTTGTCGGATAAAATGTTGAATAAGCATCTAGTTGCACTTTGTCCATGCTGGCATCAAATACTTAATGAGAGAATGACAATTATTAATAGCTAGAATATATTCAACGAATAGATAACTCTCAAAAAGAATATAGCAATACAATGAATATATATTGTAATGTTTCTGTTAACATAATACACATCTGCTAATTTACTCTGCAGGTTGTTTATAAAACAGCTTTTCTAAACCAACATATTCCTAAAAGAAAAAGTAGTGCAATCTAAATCTAGAGATTTCTAATTTTCCTACCCAAACAACCCCGGAAAATAGTATTATATGAGAAACATAGATGTTTTTACATATAAATAAATCTAATTTTACTCTTTCAGTTTTTCTAGGTGACTGGGAAAAAACAAATATTTGCAAATCCCAGATGATTACGCTCATTTGCCAGTCCCAAGCAATAAAATGCTCAAAATTGGAAACCAATTTTACGAACTAAAGACCAGTAAAATGCAAGTAATTTGAGGTAGCTAAGTGCACGCAATTGGGCTATGCAGCTTTAAAGATAATGGGCCGAATACATTGAAAAGAATGATGCAGTGAATTAAAGAAGTCTATTGTAGTCCTGCAAGGCTAGCTAGAATACCGCACACGGCGAAAATTGCTCGTTAGTTAGAGAAAAGTTGTTAACACAATAGGCGGCATCATAAATTAACAACTTGGTTAGGCGCATAGAGTCGATAGCTTTTTTGTTCTTCTGCGCTGCTCTTCACTCTAAAAAGAATTAGCTATTAGCTGGTTTGTAAAAGACTACCAGTCAAATTGGACCACCCGGAAAATTGGCTAGACAAATTAATCTGAACCTCCTTAGTTGGGTGTACGCGCATCACTTCCGGCGGGTTTGTAGCGAGTAGAGATGAATAAGTGGTAATGAATAAGAGAAAATGCAGCAGCTCAACATTTACCAAGAAATATTTATATAAGGATTAGAGAAGTTAATGCAAATTAGAATACAAAGTGGTTTCTTTGGAGATATGGGAAAGTGCAGTACCTCGTTTGCCCAAGTTAATCCGGCTTCAAAATGTGAAATCCATTCTTTTTAAACTTTTTAAAATGCAAATTCTTCTCATTTGAAGCAATCTGGCGCCACAACCAGATGTTAGGGAAAAATTCTAGTATCTTCTGGGTTAGTTCTACTATTGTTCTGAGAACTAACTGCTTTTTTGGAATAAAAATAGTAAAAGATTAAGTAACTACGGTTGGTGCAAAAAACAGTATGTGTCATTAATGTGTGGTGTTGAAAATAAATTGCTTTATCTAAACGTTTTTATAAAGTTTAACGCTTTCCTGAGAATGCAACTATGGAAGTAGTAACTGAATTAAGCATCTATTGAACGTATGTTAGAGAAGACCTACTAGCGAGATAAAGTGGAAACATCAATCATTTGTATGTCAAAAGAGGCGCTAGTTGAAAAAATAGAGTGTTAGCAATACATAGAAAAGTATCAAGTCGCGAAGGAAACGGAGCCCTAGATAGCAAACAATTGGGACTGGCTGGGCCACCCGTGTTGTGAAAGAAGATGGGCATGATATCGCCGGAGGCGTAATTCACATCCATCACATGAGTGGAAAGCGCCTAGGCTGAATACCACCTGTGAGAAAATATTCGAATAAAGTTCAGTGGATGAAAAACGCAATAGATGTGTATTCGGCAGTTGAAAAACAAAGTCAGATAATAAAATATTTATTGTTGCTTTATATTCTAAGAACACCGCCACAAACTAGTAATATTGAATTAGAAAATGGAAAAAAATAAACTAGGCAAATCATAACAAATTTTGTAGTCATCTTAGTCAAATAAACAATTATATTCTTTTTTCGAACTACAATCGTTTCCTGTAGTCATAAGATTAGAAATAATGCGTACATGAAACATCCGTCGCTAAAATAAAAATTACAGCGACATGTCCTCCTTATAAGAGCGTCGGCTATATAAAATACTCGGGTTGAAGCAAAGCAACCAGATGCATCTGATGTTTTGTTCATGGGTGGTTGGTGAAAATTCTCGTTAGGCTTTTTGTGTCTCAGTCGGACTGGCTGATAAACCTCGATTACACGCTGACCCATTTAAATGAGCAAATTCGTCAAAAGCGGCAGCACAATTTGTTTAGATACTTGATATTACAAACCATTTTTCAACTAACTATGTTATGCATGTGTAGCTTCACTGTTTGCCGAGTTAATCAGATCATTATATAAAACACAACAAGAATATTTTATTCAAAATGAAGTCTCTACATGCTTGAGTATCGAATAAACAATCAGTTACTCGTGTTGTTGACCAATCAGTAAAAAGAAGGCAAAGAACGACGGTTACACGATGGATGAAAAGGCGCCTCCTTCGGGTCGAAACCCAAGTCGGCTGAATTCAATGAAACAATAATTTTGAAAACAATGCTTAATGAATAGCATTTCTATGTACAAAAACTCAATTCAATTCAATTCAATATAAATGGAGGGAGCCAGTAAATTAAGACATTCGACGCTAAATTGGAAATTAAGTGTTCGGTAGCTAAGGAGGCCCGCCCGGGGGAATTAATAGAATGCGTGTGGGAATTAATGGAACTACATAGAATGAGTATCTTAAAGAATGACAAGTAGACTGACAGATCAAATTGAGGAAATGGAACAATCGGACAAAGAAGAAAAGGTTGATGCCGTGGATGCGGTCGACGAGGTGGAAGTGTCACTGTCCGCGGAGCTGTTACGACTTCTGCGTATCTTGACTGGCACCGAATCCAGGCTTTGCAGTTTCGGCAGCATGTGGATGGTCGTAGTTCTGAACAAAGAGTTTAATTTTTTTCATTCTTCTAGTTTTTTATAATCGATTTTATCAAATTCTTCGTCAGTAAACAGCCGTAACCTTTAAACGAGATTTTTGTTTATTGCTTACCTATATTTCTGATATTTTGACTCCTCTGACTTATTTTTCGGATACGGCCAGCCACTATTACCAATCAGAGTAAGCGTTTTTAACTTGGGACAGCTGGCACTCAGATTTTTCAATAACACATTAATGTTGCGTATCTGAAAAGTTAGTTTCGCAAATAGGGAAAGCAATGAATAATATATACCCGATTACCCTCGAGAGTGAGGGTTTTTAATTTTGGGAACTCCGGAATTTTAAACGAGTTCTCAGTAAGCTGGTTACCGTCTGCGAGAAGATGCTCCAGTGTTAACCGAGCTGATATCACTGTGGGAGGTAGAGATCTGAATTATTAAATATAGAATGTGTTGATATTGAAAATAGATTTCACAATACATTAGAATAAATGCTCACTTTACTTTCTGATTGGTGATATCAATGGACAAGGCCCTCTGATCAATTGATGTTATTCTGAACGATGAAGATGCATGTGAATGGCTTGCGGCACATATAGGAATCATCTTAAAACAACGTATACCGTACACTATGCAACATCATAAATTCAAAACATGTTTGTGTTTAACAAGTTCTTATCTGTACGAAAATTGTATATCATCTTACGACCGTTACGATTCTAAATGTTTAGGAGCACTCCTAGCAGATATTTTTGTACTTTAGCAAGTTGATAAATTAAACTAATGGATACATAAATAAAAATTCCACATATGCCTTCAATAATATTAAGTTTCTAATCAGTTTAGACGGTTTTTTTTGACTGTAATTAACTTTGTTTTCAACAACAAGCTGAATTTCAATGACAACAGTGATAAAAACTGTTTTATATCAAAAATAAATACACGAATGGGAGAGTATTTGATTATCTTTTATTAATCACGTTAGGCTGACGCTAAGGTGCCTATCATATCAAAGAATTATATTCGAACACAATAAAGAATTGAAAACAAGCATAGAATGATAAGTAATGTTTGCCTATACGGGCGTTGAAAAACACTCAGTAGTAGGTGGAGCGAGGTTCTGCACCGACGAGCAAAATAACCTGTTTTTCTGCAGAATGAGAAAACAGTTTGACAAAATGACGCAACAATATGCTGTACATATAATAATTAAAACCTTCATCTAAAAATATAGTTGCTGAAAATATATGGAAGATGCTATGGTTTATATTTCATTCCGTTTATTTTCCTCGATAACAGGGATCGCAGGTACCACTCACCACCATCGTTTGCGCTCGTCTTTCCTTTGGGGTAGTCCAAATGGCTCTGGACTCTTCTTATCGCATTTTTATTTTCTATCGAAAAGGAAAAGCCGTTTGTCCTTATCTAATTCAGACTAAGCGAAATTGCCCCATTTTCTGACCAAAACGAAAACTGTCCACTTCAAAAATACGTTGAAAATAAATAAAAAGAGCACCCAGGACATGGTGCACCGAAAGCATGCGGTCGATAAATTGTATCTATGTCAGCCTAGGTAAAGGTTTTGAATGATGATAAGATTATATATTAATAACATATAAGTCTTTAAAAACAAATAGTAAAGTTCATTGCAGGTATATGCACAAAACCCAAATAAACACAATTTTAAAAGAGATAACAACGTGTACACCTATTACCAGTTCAAATCATGAAAAAAATAAACTTCTCAACTTAAAGGCTCTTTTCGTGAGTCACAGATATTCTTCAGAAAATAACCATTAATCACACATCTGACTCAGCTTGCATTATATCTAGTTTTAGTTAGTGTCATGTACCTTACATACAGTTTTTGACCTAATTGCTATATATGTCTGGCTACTTTCATCTAAGTATATATTCTACCATACTTTTGCATAAAGAAACACTACATTAACAATGGAGAGGGTAGTAAAAAAGAAAAGACAGACAAGTCGGGGTGAAAAAAGTCGAGGAATAGTCGATCGATACCTAAAAATTAAACAGCCTCTCTCGTTTTAAGGAACGGTGGTTTGATAACATCTACAACACAGCTGCAAGCACAGGTATTACACCCCTTATTGATGTTTTTAAAAACAAAACAGTTTAGGTCTTTGAAGAAAAAACAGGGGCAACTATTCTGCACATTTTTCATGCTTATGTGCCGTAGCTGTAAAAAGAAGAGGTAAAAACGTTGTTTCATTGAGTATCTTAAGTTAATTCAAATCCTCTGAAGTTAACAGTAGTCGAACATAATTATGATAATTAATTACACTCTATTGAGTGCTCTGAATCCTTATTTATGGCTACTTTGATAGTTCTGTATGCTTACCTCTTTTCAAAACATCCGTACCAACTATATGTAGATAACTTGGACATAATGAGGACAACCAGTGTAGCAAATGAAACCAGCAGAAGATTGCAAAGAATGAAAGTGGCTGGAAGCATAAGCATTGTGTTTGAGAAACTTTATACAAAATTGTGTTTGTGTTCTTTCTCACATAGAATGGGCATTTGAGTAGTTCGCGGTATAGATGAGTCGGTTATCTGTAGAACCATTGCTTCTGCCAGGATCGCGGCAAACCCGAGGTTAAGCTGAATATTAAGGTATATAAACAGAATTAACTTATGTGAACAATTAGAAATCTACTAATGTTGTAGCTATTTTTTTCCAACCTTTTCAAGACATCTCTCATAATCAAATGAAGTCCAAAACAATCCAACAACACACAAGAATGTCATAATAAATGAAGGGATAATAATCAAAAAACTGTAGTAGTAAGCACTTCTTTGAAGGACAAAAGTGAAGCTAGCCTGTTAGTTAGTTAATTGTATCTTAAATATCTTATTACAAATTACCACTTCGTAACTCCAATCCTGGTCCTCGTTAAGTATATCATCATGGGCCACGGTTACATTCTCACAGTCCCAAACTCCATTGCTCTAAGAGAAAATAAAAATATAATTCTTATTTAATCAGAGTCTGGGGTACTTCACATAACTACTATAAAATAGCTCACATACATATTCACAATGTTTAGCTCATGGAAAAAAGAAAGTGTTGTCGCAAGACTTGATCGAACTCACTGTGCTACCGAAATCATAACTGTGGTATAAGATGCCTTGGATGGATACTTCCGATGGTTGAAATGTATTAGAGAGCATATTCAAGACGCATTGCTGCTTGTCAAAAGGAAATCGTTGAATCTGAACATGTGTGGCAGTTATTTACAAACTGTTGATTACGGCATAAACCTACATCCAGTCGGCAAAAGAACGATACTACACTGGTTACGAAATAGCTACACCTCCCTTCAGAAGTAATCTAGACAAATGATGAATTCGAAACCCTTCACATACTTACGTATATATTTTTTGATTCATCGTCTCTTGGATCCGTAAAGTATTGGCTAAAATATGGAATACTGTTTTTATTAATATATATGAATTTACTATTAAGATAGATGTATTAGTTACAACTTAATGTAACGTTTATATATACCTATCATACGCCACGATATCAGGCACCCACAGCTTTTTACGATTGACAACAATTCCTGCAAT
Organism: Phasmarhabditis papillosa; assembly: GCA_034691345.1. NCBI lineage: Eukaryota > Metazoa > Nematoda > Chromadorea > Rhabditida > Rhabditidae > Pellioditis > Pellioditis papillosa. Next base: position 6,402 of record JAQGAV010002968.1, on the reverse strand, counting down.
ATCAGCAAATTCGGAAGGATTCCAAGCTAGGCGAGCATCTTGCCAAAACTATAATGTATGCTGCAATCTTAAATAACTCTTATACAATACCAAATCAAATTCAACAATCATTGTGGCTATTTGCTCCGGTTCATTCTAAATCAGGTTGTTTTAATTGAAACTAGTTTGAGACAAACCAGTGAAAGTAGTCTAGCATAGTACAATGTTACCACTATTGAGGAAAGCTTTATATACTCGCTATACCTGCCTAAAAATACTTGAGAATATTTAGAAAGGCTTCCAACTGATCATTTTAGACTATTGTTATTTTGGTATAGATAGTCTTTCGGACGATTATTGGAAACTTGGTTAAATTTGTCTTCCTAATTATAGGTGTTTTTATGGTTGACTAACTGACTTACTTCTCGAATATATGGGAGGTAGCTCGCGAATATAGTCTTCAAAGAGGTGGTTATGTAGGAGCTGAGTGTAGTTCAAATACTCCACCATTGTCTCTGTATGGATGAATTTTACAATAGAGCAATGCTTACCATTTATATAGTCTTCTGAACCAGCTAAAGTAGCACCAATACATAATATCAAAATCCACATTGTAAGAAGAATGCTTATTTTGTTCGTATTTTATTGAGTAATTTAATATGCAGCAAGGTTAGGTTTGAGAACCTAAGCATTACTTAACATTCTCAACAAACACTTGGCACATCGGCCGAAGAACGGACTAACATTTATTTACTTTGTTATTAAATACAATAATAATGAATTATGTTAATTAGAAATCAGTATTGTTATGCACTATCAATAGTAAGATGGAGGGAGTCTTCGGTTGTTTTCGTTTCGGTGTGAAGTTTTCTGTTAATTCTTGCGATCTTCGTTACTGAAACAATGTGAACATGTAATTATTAGAAAAACCATATCTTACGTTGAGGAATGCTTGCGACAAATAAAAGTACCACAGGTGCCCAGCATAAGTAAAACGCCCATTCAAGTTGATGATCGGTTCGGTTCTAAAATAGTTTATCAACTTCTTTTTCACATAATTTGGAGTTAGTTTTTTAACTACTGTGTTATTATTTTCTCTATGTTTTGTCGTTGGCTTTTTTATTTGAAAGAGCTGAATTTATAATTTTGAAAACCAACCAAAAGTAGTGCTCGGGAAGTTCTTGTTGAAAGTAGCGAAAATGTTTCGCCAGTAGTGTTGAGATAATTATACGAGAGTAGTCCGCTAAGTATGGTGAATCCTATAATAATATTTTAGCTAATGCTAAATAAAATTCATATTTTTTGAAATGTTTGTCGTTTACAATGGGAGCTCGAAGTCTAGTTATAATCAAAAACGTTATTAACTTCAGAGATTGGTTCGAATTTCTGAACTTACCACAAGTTGCGCTAAGTAAACCACAAATAGTTGCTCTGCGTTCGGATACGCAGCAAGGACAAAAAAATAATAAAAATAAATTGACCAGAAAACTTGTGAGAAACAGTGTTGAACAAGCAATTTCCCAACCTTAAAGTATGGATACGTATTCGTTTTCAAATTGGTGATTATTGGACGTTTCATTTAAACAGATAGACAATCATTGTTATTATATTTACATCTATTGAATATGAGAAGAAACAGTTGGGAAATCAACTCACTTTGAATGCGCATTGGCTTGAATTCGTTCTGTGTGTAAATTTGATATAAGGGTTCAATATGTGTAACACCGCGGATAAAATTCACTAATCTATGGTCACATTTACGGCCAGTTGATCGTGTTAAATAGCATTGATAGAAAACACCTCTTGTAACAGTAACATTACCTGAAAAATTAACTCTCTAATATGCAACCAAATTACGAACTGGCGATAGCTGAAAAAGGAAAGGATATGCTACAAATTTCCTTTACATTCATAACCTAAAATGAAAGTTTACTCTCTTGCTGAAAATCGGAAAATCTTTTGTGCATTCGTGAGTTTTTTTCTGATTCTTAGATGTCACTTAAAAGAATGTATCTATCTTATTCTTATCAAACCGAATCTTGGATTGACAGTGTGAAGCGACCATCCATCTGATGGCAAAACAAAGATAAAAATTCCAGCCGCTAACAAAAGACATAGCCAAGTAAATACGTCAGAACCAGAAAAGAGCAATCTACTGTTAGCTAGACGAATATCTTCATCGTCTATCATCATGTATAAAAACAACAAATTACATATTTCATTCTAAAACAATTAGGTTACTGAGCTAAAGTTGCAGAAAGTATTTATGATAAAAACTGAAAAACACTTTAGAAATATAAAAAAAGTTTTCGGCGGCACTTAAGTAGGTGCTACGTGCCGCATAATTTGTACGTGAAATGACATTATGAATGCGCATTTGAATGCACATCAAGATAAGCACCGAATATGCCAATTGCACACATCTCAAACAATTCCCTAAAGAGCAATATTTTAGAAAATTTAAAAACAACAGCTAAATTTTTAGCGAAACCAGTTTATCCAATCCTACATACTGTCCAATAGGTAAAGAGAATTAGTAAGTGTGTGCAATAACTGCTGAATATTGTGTGCAAAATAGCTAAAAACAGCTTAGAATTTGCAATATATTATCCTTGAAACAGTTTCCTTACACGCATTGCAAAAGTAAGGCATTGTCCGACTGACAGTAACTGATAACTATGACAATACTGTCAATCTAATACTGCATATAAGGGAGTTAGCCGCAGCTGGAATTTCAGACCGCAATGAAGTTCATTGCTCTCGCCTTCATTGGAGTGGCTCTTGCCACATACTCTGCACCAACGCTTCCTGTTCCACTCAAAGTAAACACTGAGTACCGCTATCGATTCGAAGGATCCCTGGAATCCGGACTGCCAGTTAATGCTGAAACCTCCAACACTCGCCTTAACACCAATGTAGTATTCCAAGTTGTTGACGACCGTACCGTGATATTCCGTTTAGAAGACATCAAGCTAGCCGCTGAACACAAGCAAACCGATGGAAAAATACTGCCTCTAGAATCTATGCAGTCCAGATCTCTTGATTCAGAGTATAAGCAAATTCTTGAGAAGCCTGTTCGATTCCACTATAAAAATGGAATGGTCAGCGATCTACAATTTGATTCTGAAGATATCGTGTCATCCGCCAACGTCAAAAGAGGTATCATTTCTATGATTCAAATCAACATCAACAAAATTGGAAACGAAATGGAAACTGAAAGCCGTGAACCTAAAGAAGTGAATGACTTCTTTACTGCAATGGAAAAAACCGTCGAAGGAGAGTGCCAGGTTGCCTACACTATTGGTAGCGGTCAAAACGAAAAGACGCTGGTTACAAAATCGCTCAACTTCAACAAGTGTTCAAAGCGCCCCGAGATTCGTTACGGTTATCGCTTCAACTCTGAGTGCCCCGAATGTGACCAGGAATCTCGCATGCTTTTCCCTCAGACGGTCTACACTTTGAAATTTGAGCAAGACACTTTGAAGGAAGTGGAACTTGTTTCTACTTATTCACTCACTTTGAAGGACCAACCATCAATGAAAACCATTATTCGCTCAAAGCTAACTCTCAAGGAAACCACTGAACTTCGCCGCCAGATAGAATCTCCAAAAGGAGAGAAGCAGGAAATCATCTACAACACAGAATGGGAGGAGAAGATCGAACGCTTTTTCAAAAATGGAGACGAAGAAACCAATATGATCTTCGACAAATATTCTGGTAAACTTGAACACATTGAAAGACTGCTCACCCGTGCTGCCGAGCTAGAGATTAATGCTCCAGAATCTGTTCATATCTTTGCTCGTATCGTCCGTGGATTCCGTCTTAGCTCCCTCGCTGAGCTCAAACATTTTCATCAAAACGTGTACAAGAACTTGGACTCAAAACAGAAGTCGCTCACACATCAAGCCTTAGCCGTTGCTGGAACCAAGAACACCATCCAACATCTCATCCACCGCATCAGTCGTGGTGAGATTTCACCATCTCGTGCTGCACTTCTCTTCAAATCCATCCAGGAAACCGTTTCTCCTTCAACTGTCATTGTTGATATGCTTGTCGATTTTGCTAAAGAGAACATTGTTCGCTCTGAACCAGCTCTACGTCAGTCTGTTTGGTTGAGCATTGGATCAATTGTTCGTCCCATTGTTGCTCCCAAGAACGAGGTTTATCTTGTTCAAGAAAACAGCCGTGAGATCAAGCAGAAGTACGTTCGAATCATTGCCAAAGAAATGAGCAACGCTGTAACTACTTATGAAAAAGTTTTGTTCATCAAGACACTGGCCAACGCTGCTATTGACACTTCCATTATTGAACTCGAAAAGCTAATCAATGATAGAAAAGAAAATACCGTAATTAGAATGGAATCGATTGATGCTCTTCGTCTGATTGCTGAACAGATGCCTCGCAAAGTGCAAAAAATGTTAATGCCAATCTACATGAACAGATCTGAGAACCCCGAAATTCGCATGAAGGCTCTTGTGATGCTCTTCAAATCTCAGCCTGAGCAGCCCATGATTGCCCAAATCATCTTCAACATGGATAGCGAATCAAACCAGCAAGTATCCGCTTTTACCTACAAACTTCTCCATTCGGTTGCTAAATCATCCAACCCATGCTACACCAAGATTTCAACCATTGTCACCCCATTACTTCGCGAATCGAGATTCAAGCCAGAAAAGCAGGTGCTCTCTACCTTCTCCAGTACTAGTTACTTCAATGACGAACTATTGTCAGGAGTTTCCGCTAATCTTGCCTCTTTCTTCGGCAGAGAATCTGATGTGCCAAAGGAGTTGGTGGCTTCGATCGAGACTGTTCTAAATGGAAACTGGATCAAGGACTTTGCTGAGCTTGGATTCACTCAACAAAACATTGAACAACTTTATTCAAAGGTTCTGTCACTACTTAACAATGCTGAAAAGAAGATGACTCGCGGTGACCGTTTGTCTCGCCCTATCAACCTTGTCAAAGATTTTGCTCGCAAGATGAACATCCGCGCCCGTACAACTGAACGTCAAGACCCTTATGCTCAAATTTACTTGCGATTCAAGCAGATGGATTATGCTGTGTTCCCAATCGACGAGAATGTTGTTGATAGAATTATTGAAAAGTACCTCGAAAACGGTAAAATCGACCTTGGTTATATCAAGGAGATGTTAAATGTCAACGAGATGTTTGAGTTCACTCACGCTAGCTTTGTTCACGAAAGTGTGACAAAGATCCCCACCGCAATTGGTCTTCCAATTGCAATTTCTTTCAAGTCGCCTACAGTCTGGTCTGCCCAAGGAAAGGTTGTTGTTGAGAAGTCAAGATTGGGATATCGCATGAAGGTAGTAGCAAACCCTAACTGGGCCTCCACCCAGGTGTGGGAAATGCGAGTTCTTAACCCACTCTTCGAGCAAGGAGTTAAGATATTGCGCTCAGCCAGAACTCACATTCCTGTCAATGCCGAACTTGATTTTGATATCAAAAACATGGAATTCAACTACAAACAAAATGTACTGAACACAAAGGAAACGCTTCTCCATACTTCCACCCGCCCCGTAAGCTACATTAGATTTTTCAAATCTTCCGACTTGAAAAGCTACGAAGAAAACGAAGAAAAGACAATCCGCGTACCCAGACTTGAACGTCAGTCAAATGAATGGAACAGCGAATGGAAATTGTTGTCACACAAGTTCCTGATCTATTCTACTGTTGCTAGTCAAAATCTCGGAGAGCACGTAATGTACGGTGAACACGATATTGAAATTGTGGTTGAACCCATCCGTGGAGCTCCCAAAGAAATCAGCGCTACACTCAGAATTGAAGAATCGAAGCAGGAACGGATTGAAATTCCAAAGGTCGGCATGATGCTTGACCAGGAAATCGAGATTGAGCTTGATGACTACGAAAGCCGCACTGAAGATAGCCGTCGTGAGGAACTTCAGCGATACGTTCGCGAAATGCGGGTTACAAGCCGTCGCGTAACCTTTAGCGTTGGATCTCACCAGGAGAAGATAACCGTTGAACTTCGTGGATTGGTTGACGACAACATGAAATTCTTCCGCTTTTTGGTCAATACTCGTGTTCCAACCGCATACTCTGAGTGGACTTTGAAATCAAACATCGACCTCCTACTTCCCGTGGAAGCAGCGATTTCTAACTTGAAGGACTTAAATGAACTTAAACATCGCGAAATTCAACTGTTCTCTGAAAGCACATGGGGTGCCGAAGAAAAAAACACACTTAAGATCAAGTTGCAATTGGAACAGAGCAAGGAACAACGCCAGTTAACCAGAGGCGCTGATAAGAGTTTCCGAGGAATGGAAAAAACTGAAGAACTCATGGTAGTCGCCCGTTTGAATCAAATGAGAAGCAGGAAATCATCTACAACACAGAATGGGAGGAGAAGATCGAACGCTTTTTCAAAAATGGAGACGAAGAAAC
>JAQGAV010002967.1:0-13763 GCA_034691345.1 Phasmarhabditis papillosa | reverse complement strand
CCCCCACCCCCCGGGTGTTTCTATACTACGGCCACAGATGAGAAACGGTGTTGCATAAAAGTTAGTGTGTTTTTAAAGAAAACAGTCCAAGTTGACAAATTTTTGAAGGAATTCGAACAGAATAACAGATTTTAATCAAGTTCTATCCAAATTTCCGAAAATTACACATCAAGAAGTTCCGAAAGCTCCACTCGACAAACTTATTATAGTTTTCATGATTTGGAAGTATGACAGTAACCAAACCTTTTTAATCCTAAATAACACTTGTATTCAGTTATAATTTAAATGAGAACTGCTCGATGAATTGCAAAATGTGGCGTTAATTAGCTATTGTTTCTTTATCGCTATTATCTCCATGTGAAGTGGCGTTCTTCGTTTTAAAAGTGGTCAGAGCAAATAATAATAGAAATAGGTGAAGAATGCACTGTTTGCGATCGATATTAATAAATCTCTATGAAGTGATCTGAATCAAAAAAGCTAGCAGATCTTACAAAATATAGAGGTCATAAAGTATGGAGTAGACAAAGCTCCCAGGAAGGCAGCATGCTCAATGGGCTGATGATCTTAGAAGAAGCTGCCAAAAGTTCTGGAGAAATTGGTGTGAACTGGATGACTCTAGCATCAAACTATCCAAAGAAATGGAAGAAATTTGCGAATTCAGGGTGTGATCTCACAATTCTGAATAAATTTTGAATTGATTTGATGAGGTATTATTTATATTAAACGACTATTTTTAATACAAAGAATACTTTTAACTGTAAAACAATCTGATTAACATATTAGTTTAATCAAGATTAGTGAATACCTATCAAATCCATATGTTCACCCACATTTTGTAATTGGTAAAAAACTTGAAAAAGTGAAAAGATTCAACATCAAGAACAGACAACTCACAACCCTATGACATATTCAAATCAAATATTGAATAAATAAAGAGTTATGAACAAAATCTCGCAGTAGATGGTTTTTGACTTGCACAATTTGCAAGATTATTAATCATAAATATGATGAACCACCCCCATAAAGTGAATAATTCAAACAGTAACCGATTATTTTGATGATAAATATGTTTATTCGAGATGATAAACATTGATAATTAAAGGTTTTTAGATTATGTTGTTAAAAACAATGAATTATTCACATTTAAAAGAAGAGGTCAATCTGATAGAGAGTTTAAATGCGCCTGCTTAGACTGAAAAACAGTGCGATTGCGGAAAAATAAATAAATAACTCTGCTTCTTCGACAAACTTTCAACTTAATATTGACTTTTCAGTACAAAAATAAACTTTTAGTGGGTATTTAGTACGAAAAGATGCTTTACCGCCGGTAACTTGTTTTAGGTTAACTATAGTACGCTACAAAAGATTGGTTTCCAGAAGGATAACATGAAAAATCAGCTGTGTTTAATACAAATCATACATATTATTGTTACGAAGGCTTCTAATCATTAAATGTTACTATTTTTTTACCGCTAACCGTCAGGATACTGCGGGGAAATCTTTGTTCTCGCAGCAAACAAAATAATATAACATTAAAGACTGTTATATAGTCTATCTCAGGACCTAGGTTTGCAGCGCGGTATCACGAGCGGGGCGTTGTGTTATAAAAAATGAATGTACTTTTGGAGTAAATGCAACACGTCAACTGATTCTACATTCATTTCTTATAACACTGCGCCCCCCTTGTGATACCGCGCTGGAAACCTAGATCTTGAGATAAACTATAGAAATGAATAGGATTTCTCGTTTATTGTAAGAATGAGCTGGAAATTTGGGTTAAGAAGAAGATTTGGAGCCGAAGATAACCAGTCGATGCTAAAGTAATTAATCAATTTCATCTAAAGAGTGGTAATTTAAAGACAAACGATTGCCAGCAGTTGATGACCAGTCAGATAGCTGGTTAGATAGAAATTTAGAATAGTTTAGAAGATTATAAGATAGTTAGTTTAATTAATAATATACAACAAATAACGACAGAACACAAACTAAGTTTTGTCTTCTGAAACGTTTATGAACACGAAGACAAATGTTATGTATATATGAATATGAATGATTAATATTCCCTGAAAATCCAAATACAAGTAAAGGTATGAGAGTTATCGTACATTATAGATACTCTTAGAGTTAATTGAATGATGGAGTTTAGTTTGTTTGAGTTGTTTCTATGGTCTATTAACGCTTATTGCAGCTTCCAGAGCTGGGAATTTGACGGGCCGGCAGGGCCGGGGTCCACTTTTTGGTAAATCGTCCCGGGCCAAAAATTTAAGAAATGGGCCGGACCGGGCCGGCCTTTTCCCAGCTCTGGTAGCTTCCACCAAACTTTCCCATTGCAAGAGCGTTTTTTAACGAAAGTAATTCTTGGTATAAATAATTATAAATTGAGCGTGTTCAGCAGTAAGTAAATATTGTTAATTAACTTAATAAATACTTAAATACAGTCTAAAATGCTGTTATATAATAAATAAAGAAGGTTGGTTAAATGTGTAAGACGCATGAAATGAGTGGTGTATTCGAGAAGACAACTGTTCGTTCGGAAATCACTGAGCATGCCATACGCAATAGAATCCATTAGCAAAAGATTATTACAATATTTTTAAAAGATTATTTGCCAGTGACGGGAAATATACTTATTTTAAAGAGATTTAGTTGAAATTTGGAATATGTGCTACTAAAACCGTTATTTGAGGGCAAGATTGACTTCAAATGGAAGCTAAAGTGCATTCAAAAACTTGACCGGAAGCGCAGTTTGAAATAACCGGAGTGTGCAAAAGGCTTAAGTGGAGTTTAGAAGAAGCAGTTATATAAAGTCCCAAATGAAGTTAGTATGGCACAGTAAGCTAGGTGTCCAGCACAGTTCCTTGGAGAAATGCGGTTTTAACGTAAATCTGGATGTACTTTCGAAGAAAAGGTTTCCAATCCACCGATGTTCCATTATTTATATATTTCGGTAAAATTGTTCAAAAATCCAATGTTTTCGCCTATAACATAAACTTCATCCTATAAAGTAGTTTAGTGCACTTCGGAACAAAGAAAAATGTCATTTGGGGTGAACGCGTGTAAAGATAAAACAAGCAGTTTATCTAAGAAAATGTGACAGCTAAGGGAACGAAGGCAAGAAAAGACTGCTGGAAAAGGGGTTCAGGAGGATTGACCGGAGAACACTTGCAAATTAAAGGGCCGTTTAAGTTCTGGGGTTGGTCTAGGCTCCAAAGTGTTTCAATTTGAAATTATCTTTACGTTATCTTCTGATGCAAGGTTTTACAAAGGTATGATATGATATTTCCCAAAGGCTTGCGTTCAGAGTTAGCAATAATACAGTCGAATTCAAAAGTAATACGACCGTGTTAATAAAAGTGGGTAAAAAAAATGGTTTGCAGGAGTGTTGCAATATTTTGTCTGAGTAAGGTAGTGCGAAAGCAAGTTTGCAATTTGCTGATATCGCGCGCGTAGAATGCCAGCAGGCGCAGAGTAAAAAATAACGAAATACGCAGCATACACGGCCTTATAACTTTTGAATCTGACTACAGTAAACTCATTTTGAATAAGGTTAATATACAAACATTTCTCGCAACTATTCAAAGACTGATGGATGATTCCTTAGAAATGTGCTTTATTCTAAATACAATGGTTTTAACTAACATGATTGTTTCTTAGGAAAATCAGAACACCGCATCGACGCAAGATATATCATGTCTATATGCAAATTAGCTACAAAACAGGAATATTATACAGTATTCTTATCAAACAAATCTTAAATTCGTCAGAATTATTCACCTCCCTCGAATATATAACTACGCCATAATCTCTCAAAACAATAGCTGATGAATGATTTTTAAATAATATGTGCAAAATGAATCATTTGTTTAGATCAGAAGATTTGGCATTTCATATATATTTTTAGATTTTGAACAACTGACAGCTTGAACTTTGCACGAAATCGGGTTTTTGAAGGTCTGAGAAAAGATGAGTCAAAAAGTTTTAGAAGGATTAGAATTTTAGAAAGATATGTTTTATGAAGGTGTTTTATTGTGCATATGATAGCAAGACTATATATAGTCGGCGGACTAATCGCTTGCAGCTAAAGATCTAAAAAATTTGAATTAGAGCGTAGATTTACTCTAATTGCTCTAATAAGAACTAATAAATGTGCAGTCTGTAGTACACCGACTATAGCTAGCAACATTGCTGGAAATGAATAACTTTTTCTATGAAAACCATCAAAGTTTGGTAGCTACCTTCGAAAATAAAAAATTAGCTTCAAACTCTTCTGCAAAGACAGATTTTTTGTAATTTATTATGCAAAATCTACAATCTGTGAGCCAGTTAGGCTTGTTAAAACCTTATGTTGTCTTTTTCTTTATAAGATTGTCTTTGAACTATGAGATATGAATATTTCTACTATTCTCATAAAGTTCGGTTAAAAAAGAGTTAAAACTCCAAAACTTGGCGGCAAAGTTTTTATTTTGAAGCTGGCGATTGATGAGATTTATCGGTCAAAACGAGGCGCTACGCCGCATGCAAATAAAGGAAATAGTAAAGCAAAACACGCTAGCAAAAGGCCGAACCAAGAATAAAAACAATTGGTTTATAGCTCCGAAAACCAGGAATATCGTTTTTCAAACTCTTATTTTGTTTAGTTGGGACATTTGAAAAATAAAATGAATGATAGTTTAGAATAGACTAATGAGTATGGTTCGTTCAGCATATAGTTTGTCATCTTTATTAAACAAGTTATAGTCCATCTCAAGACCTAGGTTTCCAGCGCGGAATAACAAGAAAACGCACCACGTCGACCGATTTTACATTCATTTTTTATAACACTGCGCCCCGCTCGTGATACCGTGCTGGAAATATAGGTCTTGAGATAGACTATAATTATCTAATAACATAGAAACAATTTTTTATAGAAACAAGAACATATTTATGTTAACTGGTGTGAGTTTCGTTTCAGATACAAATAGAAGTAGCCAAAGTCTGCACTATAAATAGTTTTCCGAATCTCCCACGCATGGGTTTCAAATCGCTTATTGAAAAACTATGGAAATTCATAAAACAATATCATTCCCAATAGAATAATATTATTAAAACTTACTTTTGTATTTAAAATAGAAACACAGTTGCATTTCCTAGTTGTTGATAGGGGGGATATTCTCAATGAAAGTGGTTTCGCCGTTTGCGAACACATAAAAATGATAGAAACTGCCATTGTAGAAGACTATTTAATACCGGTGGAAAAAAGTTGCCAAACCTTTTGGGCTTAAAACATATTACTGATCATTAAGATTACTTCTTAGTCATGATATAATATACAGTACTTTTCTAAAACTAAGTCGGTATCACGGTATGAGTTTTTTCTACTTGTTTGTATCAGATGCTGGGCTTTCAGCACAGCGTCCCGAGGAAAGACATTGTTGGATCAAATTACATGTACTTTTACAAAAGGTATCCTTCATTTATATAAAAGACCGCTGCTCAACAGGACATTTCGCTTAAAAACGCAGCTACTATAGTCTATCTCAAGACCTAGGTTTCCAGCCAGCGCGGTATCACGAGTGGGGTGCAGTGTTATAAAAAATGAATGTAAAATCGGTCGATGTGGTGCGTTTTCTGCAAAAGTACGGTCTAGTATTTTTAACAAACTATAACTGCATATAAAATAAATTTAGTCTGACTAAGCTTTCAAAAGTGAAATTCCTCTTAAAAGGTCCTTTGGTCATAAATGTCTATTTGTAGATCATAAAATTGGTAATGATAGTTGTTTTCTCATTAGAAATAAAGGGATAAAACAGGATATGTGGCTGCCATAGACGAATAGTGTAAAGGAACAATAAGATGATAGTGGGAATGGGAATATAACCTAAACACCTCAAGAGAAAACGGTTTAACAACAATAAGTTTATAGAAGATTTTCAGTTTTTGAAATTTAAAGTGTTGCAATAGAGTTTAAAATAGGTTATATAGTTCTATTCAAGAGTATTAATGGAGTGTTAAAAAAGAATCTCATTGAAAATGGCTCTGAAAGTATTCGACTATACGCAAAATTTCCTTAAAATACGCAAACAACACTCCATTATTCGTCTTGAATCAGACTATAACTATGAATGAAGTTCAGTTGAGCAGCATAGGTTGAGCCCCGTAAAAATAGGCTTGTAAAATAAGATTTTTGAAGTTTATAAGCTTATAGATCATAATTTGTGGTGTCTGCGAAACTTAGAATAAATGAAAGCTATATAATCATAACAATTATAGCCAGATTCAAAAGTAATACCGCCGTGTAATTTGCGCATTTCCTTAGTTTTAACACTGCTCCTGCTGGCATTCTACGCGCGCGATATCAGCAGATTGCAAAATTGTTTTCGTACAGCCTTACTCAGACACTATGTTGCAACACCCCGCGGCAAACCCAATTTTATTAACACGGCTGTATTTGAAATCGACTATAGCAGTCTATTAATATGAATCAGCTAACATAGTAAATAGAAGCAAACAACAAACTATAGTTCAAACCAAAACCAACTATGTAAATCTCTGAATACAATCTTACCTTTCAGGAAGACATGCGGATCATCATCCGTAGGGCACTGCTCAAATGGACTCTCACAGTAAGTAAAGCGACGTCTAATCCATGACGTCATTTTAAAGGACTGTATTACTGTAGAATCCAAGGATTACGGTAAACGTATTGGGTTACTGTAGGACGCGGGACATTCAAATCTAGATGTTAGAGGTTAGTTAAGATTAAAAGAACACACGAAGAAGTAAAATACATATATTAATAAAAATTTCTCAAATTTAAAGAGACAAACCACGAAAAAATATATTGAGCCAGACTAGTATTAATAAGAAGATATTTTGTAATTCATTACTTATATGACAAATTGTATTAACAGTACACACTGTTTTGAGAACCCTTGAAATAATGTGACATATGTTATATAGGCGTCTGGGAACGCAATCGAAGCATCGAATCGGCATGGTGAAAGCTCAATTACTCTATAAAACCACTCTTTGAAATGCGGTAGATACCTTTGATTAAATTTAGTCAATCGTTTCATTGGAATGTATTATTGTGTTTATAAAATAACACTAGTCAAATAATCTCTGGATACTGATCTCTTTGAACTGTTTTCCTTATTGTTAGATGCATAAGGCTAGCCGAGATCAGTAACTTTTCTATATAGTCGATGGATGAATCGTTTGCAATGGTGTACTGTAGAATTTAGAAGGAGCGCGGAAATCGAAAGAAAATGTACAAGCAACCGATATTGTGCGCTCGCCTTATAATAAATAGACCTTTAAACTACATGAGATTTGTCCGTAGACTATATCACACATCGTGTTTCGTTAGAATGAAGCTGTCTTTGCGCAGAAGATTCCGGAATAAATAGTTTAAACTTTCTTTTGTTGGAATCTTGCTACTAGTAGTTGAGTTTTGTTTGTTTTTTTAGAAATTACATAAAAACGTTCTACAAAACAGCTATTACTCGACAAAGAAGCACAAAGTGCACAATTACCAACCGACTGCCACATAAATTATTACTGTCAATGCGCAATCTGTCTCTAATTGATCTGATTTGCATATAAAAAGGAGAACCGCGAGAAATAATGGATTAACAAGATTATAATAGAATAAGATATGTGGTAACCGCATAAATGGGCAAGGAAAACAAAGATTCGTTAAGGAGGGGGTTAGAATATAGTTAATTCACAAATTTTTGAAGGCAAATTTAAAAGTAAGAAAAAAGTTTTTGAAGGGTTTCAAACATAGCTATAGTCGGATTTAAAACGAATAAATAGAGTGTAGAAAATAATTTTCAAACCAAAACTGCTTGTACGCAATTGCGCTTGTCTTGTATATAATTTTCTACACTCCGTTATTTGTTTTGAATCCGACTATAGAATATAGTTGAATCACACTCTGTACCGGAGAGCTGTATTAGAAGAAGAATATATATGAAATGAGAAAGGAAGCACAGCACTCCAATACAGAGCGATTGTTATTAAACTGTGCTCTCAGTTTAAACTTGAACAATTGGACAAAATAGCTCTGATCAATGGTTTGGGCTCGCAGTAAGATGGAAAATCACTTTTTGTTGTTGTTGTAATTGAACAATGAAGTTCATAGCTCGAAATTGGAGGTCTCGGTAAAATAAACACACGAATGTTGTCTAAGAAGAAGCACTTCAAATCAATTGTGAATGTTTTCTGTAGAAGCTTCTAGCATTATCCTCGGGACCACTAGAAAAGGGAATTGGCAAAAAAGAACCATATTGAACAGATTCCGAACATGTTCAGTTTAAAATAGTTCTATCTTCGCTACTTCTTATTTCTGTGAGTTCTCAGACTCTCAGACTGAATTTATTCCGAGTTTGTCTATTCTCGGCAATTAATCATTCAAAAGTGTATTGGTAACAATAGAAAGTGTTGGACTTTTGCGCTGACGGAATCGCTGAGCAATACTTCAATATTATTATGAGTAGAAGAAACGAAAGAAGACAACAAAATAGTGGTTTGTAGAACAACTGCGAAGAAAATGAGCTTGTGACAAGAATTGGTATTTCATTATCTTTTTGTTCTTAACAATCAGGGATGGTAATTTCACCGGCCGGCCTGGCCCGGCCGGCACAGGGATAATTTTTATGAAAAAATCGACTGATTTAGGTGAAGATTTTGATATATAGTATCCAAAAACATCAATAGGTAAAGATTGTTGCACAATTATTGTTAGTGACGGAAAATAGCACTGAAAACTAACTTTTTTGAAGAATATTCATTAAAAGTTGTGAAATAGACTAGGACCGGGCCGAAAAATTGAGAAACGGACCGGCCGGCCTTTTTCCAACCCTGATCACAATAGTAACTTATTCCATCTCAGTAGAACAAATCTAACTGAATTCTACTGCCAAAAAAATTTTTGAAAACGTCACAAAACGTTCTATAACTATACAAAACGAAAAAACTTTTAAAACTATTAAATTGACAATAAAACGACAAGTATATAGATTAAAAAGTATTATACATAAATTTAAAGATGAGCCTATAAAGAGCTGCAGAATATCGTTGCTCTTTAAGCCTCTTGGGTTGGGGTCAGTCATCTGTTTGTTATGGTTTGTGACAGTAGACTGCGGCCATCTGGCAAATAAAAGCCCAGTAAGGGGCCAGTCGGAACAAATATGGACACAGAGTTCCTATAGGGCAATACTATAGGAAAGTATCAAGTTATAGGGGGATTAGGAATTAGAGAATAATTAATATTACGTAATAATTAGAAAAAAGTTCACAACGACGAATAAAATTATAAAGATAGTTTCTGTTAGAAGCTTGCTTGGGAAGTTTTTCGAAAGAGCAGATTCAGAAACGTTAGAATTTGAATGTAGTCCATGGAATAAGAATAAAGAAGAAATCCATATAACACCGCTACTACACATGTAACTGCGCGGGAAACCTATATGGTTATGCAGATTATAGAATGGAGTATCCCAAAAACAATGACATTCAAAAGCGTAAAATTGAACAAGCACTATCGTTTTATTCTTTTACTTCATTTTAAAATCCTATACTTTCATAAAGGGTTTTCAAAGCTATATAGCCTATAACAAAGAAAAGACCTCAGAGCGCGATACATAGGCTTCAGCAATTACGTATTTATTATTTTTTGGACATGATACAAAATAAAACTAATACAATTATATTTTTTTTACAACAAACAAAAATTGCGCATCGGACCATATAATGGAAGTTTAATTTTACCACATAACGAGGAGCCATTTTTGAAACCTTAAACAACACCGCTCACTGCAGTCTTTTTTTGTTATGAACTGTATTTCGAAACGCATAACTTGTAGTCTCACTCCAATATCACTCACCTACTACAAAGAACATTATCTTCTTGCCTAGTTGAACTATGTATCTCTATAAATCTTTTCTTCTTTCAGTTATCCCAAATGTTGCAGATAGATAGTAATATAAATTGATTAGAGCTGTTGTTGCTGGTGTTTTAGAGCAATGCTGACGGCCTGGGGCTCGTGGCTGGTTCCACGGGGAACGGGGCACTCTCCTCGCCTTGTCAAATCCAAGGGTTCTGCCTTTTTGTCATGTTTTCATTGGAGAAGAAAGTGTGTAAAAAAGAGCCAACGGACTTTATAGTGAGAAGGAGATTTTAAGATCTTGTAGATGGTTAGAGACAGCCGACTGGAGAGATGGAAAAGACCGGCAGACAGCTGGCAAATACATAAATATTGTATCAATTTACAGCTACCCAGACGGAAAAATAACCAGCTAAACATGAGTTCAGATTAGAGAACACGAGAGTTAACCAATAACAACAGGGCCCGAATGATCTTGAAGTTAATCTGTGTTCTGACACCGAAATAGCTTACTCTAAGGATCTAGATTCTCTTCTAGTCAGGTTTTATAGTCACTTAAAGTAGATTTTTTTTAAATGGGAGGAAGAGCTATCGCAGTATCCAGTGACCGTATCCACGAACATTGGGGGATAATCCCTACATCCTTCCCCGGGTAAGGCAAAATCGTTTCCCGCCGGTTCATTTCGGCGCTCTGCCTTCCCTGTAAGAGTCAGGGAAGGCTAGGGAGCTCCCCGAATGTTCGTGGATACAGCCACTGGAGAGTAACTGTTTTAGTTTAAAATTAATGTAGTAGTAAAGAAAAGGCTCGTTGGAAACCTAACTCTTGCTACAGAGTATACTAAGTAAGAGCTCGCTTTCCAAAATAAGTGCATGCATTTTGAATCCTAGTGTTACAAAATAAGTTCAGAAAAAGTCGGTTTGGTTAACATTTTACATCTGAATAATCACAAGAAGCCCAGATATTAAGTTATCTTCGGAAAGTATAGTGAGAGCCGTGAGTAATTATATACCGTATAAATAGAATCTCGTTAAAAATGGCTAGGAAAATCTTCGAAAAACAAAAATTTAGGCAATATTCTTCAAAAAATACGTAAGCAACACTCCATCATTACTCCTGGCTCTGACTATGGATCCCTATTTCATTTGATTAGATTTTTAACACCGATTAGGAATACCCAAGACTTGCACTCTGTACCATTGATCCTTTCCTCTTCAGCAATATTTGGTTTCAATGTGGCCAAAAGTTGTGGCTCAGATAAAAGACTCTCTTGCACTTTCGAGTATTTATAGCAGGAACTAGATGTCTGTGTGCGAACAGTTGCGTCTTTTTTCAAGTGTTTGCAGCGTTTTTTAGATGTTCTTTTAGGCTAGTGTACTGCCTGAAACTATGTTCACTAGTCACTCGAGCATTGCACGTTTGAACTTGCTAGAAGTGTTCTCTATAAATCCTAAATCACATTTCCTTTCCCGTATAGTCTGATTCAAGAGGAACAATGGAGTGTTACTTGCGTATTTTAAGGAGATTTTGCGTATATTTTTGGTTTTCGAATACTTTCAGAGCCATTTTCAACGAGATTCTTTTTAAACACTCCATTATTATTCTTGAATAGAACTATAGAATGTAAGTATCCGGTTTTATAAAGTTTTAAAAGAAATTTTACAAAAAAGAGCTACTTTTATATAACATCCAGCTTAATAACATAAATACTAAAAGTAATAAATTATGTTGAATTGCATAATGTATGTCACTCGTTTAGTAGTTCAGTATAGTTACGGGGGGTTATTATTCCTAGACCGGCGATTTAGCCCATTTAATAGAATAAATCTGGCCATTTATAGTTGGTAACTGGTTCGTATTGCGTGCAACTACGGTCAATGTAATTAAAACAGTCACAAAACATAAAAAGGAGAAATGGTAATTCAGAAACAAATAAGAAATAATACTAATATTAATACTATTTTTATTTTTCCGAAAGTAGAATTAAATGAAAAGTAAGATCACAGTATATTACTTTCATTCATATTCAAATACAGTTTGCTTGGTCTATATTCGTGGTGAGATGAATGTTTTTCAAAAGAGTCAAGTAGGTTTTCGTTTTCTAAAGGTCGATCCCAAATGGTGAGTGACATATTAAATCATAACCAATGTAAATGTAAACAACTTGAACTTCAGGTTAGAATAGAATATTTATTGTTTTCCGAGACAACTAATTAAAACTTTATTTGGTTAAAACGAGTTTACAAACCATATTCAACAGTAATGTAAATAGTTGAAGTAAATTAATGGTGGAACAGTTTTCATAACAAAGCTGAAGCTATGCTCGTCATAAAGTATATCAAACATTCCTACAGTCTGGGAACCCCATAATGCAGAAAATAAACTTATGATCTCGAAAACACCTGGAAAACAAAACAATTCCCGGATTTCGCCCGATTGTAAACTTAAAAGTCAGAAAAGTTGAAAAATTTTCAAGAAGAACAGGAATTTTGGACGGCGGCGCCGCGACAAATCCGAGGTTGTAAAGGTCGATGCGCAATTTTCGGATTTTCTTGCGAAAGACGGGTGAATTGAATGGCAAATCTGTAAAATCGAAGGGAAATGATGTCAGAAAGAATATTTAGACAGAGTTTAGGTTGAAAAAGATTTTAGGACAATAGTTTTGGGCATTATGGGTACAATCTATCTGAAAGTTGTACAAAACGGGAAATTTCGTAACTTTCAAAAGACTAGTAGGTCAAACTTTTTGTCAAGTTACCATGTTTTTGATTACAAGTTTTTCAGGAAAGTTTGAAATAAAGTTTAAAAACTGGAATGCTTTAGAGAAAGTTGAAACTTCATGAAAAATAATTTTAATAACTTTTAATTTTTTCAACTTTGTAACATTGATGGGCAGTACTATTATAAAAATCAAACTTTAGTAACAAAACATGAAAATGCCAACCATTATTCATTGAATCTATAGGTTTATTGACAAAAATAAAATTGAAATAGAGGTGGTTTGTGCACATCAAAATCGGGCAAAATACGCACCAGTTGATTGTCAATAACCCGCTCTATGACAGTGTTAAATGGTAACAAAAGAAGTTAAATCGAAAAAGGTGTCAGCGAGTACAAAAATAATAAGAATAGGGAAAAGGTTTTATGATTATGTATATGGTATTCTTGTCTAAATAGAGTACCTTTTGATGTATACCGCCATATAAAGAGATCCGTGTTTTAGTGACTATGAGCACAAAAAACGGTTCAATAGCAAAAATCTGAACGGTTAACATCTAGCTGGCAATTTAAAAAGATTTTAGGATTTTAATGTTATTTTACTCTTAATTTTGTTACTTATAGTTAGTTGAAAATATTTGAATTTTTCTCAACCCCAGAAAATAAACACGCAATAACGAACCAACAAGTGCATGATACTTTAGTAAGATTACTCTGCTAAACGGGCATTTGGACTTATCAGTTACTCATATCTGGCAAGAGCCAAAAGAAGTAATGGCATATTTAGAGTTAGGATTAATAGCGCATCGGCAAATAAGAAGAACATTTTCAGCACATTTGAACTGGTAAGACGCGCAATTGCGACATTTAATATAACCAGATTTGAAACAGAATCTATTTAAATAAGGAGATAGTCCTAGTGAAACCAAAGTTTAGTCAAGAAGTATCCATGTCAATAAATAATGTTAAAAACGTATCATATAGTATCTGTATCAAGAACTAGATTTCCAGAGCAGTAGTCTGGAGAGCAGAGGTGCAATATAGAAATGAATGGAAAACCGGTGGAGCCTTTTCTACAATGTTATTTATCCTATGTTTCATGCCCCCGAAGACTGAATGTTAGAAAGGAGCCGTCTCTGCTCAGAAGATTCCGGAATGAATGGCCGAAACCCTGCGCCGAA
>JAQGAV010002966.1:0-13771 GCA_034691345.1 Phasmarhabditis papillosa | reverse complement strand
TTAGCAGCGACCGTTCGTAACGTGGCAATCGCGTTTGGCTATAGCCAAACTGAATTTTGAATGTAAAATTAAATATAAATTTATTTGTAACTCGTTAACCTGTGAATGAATTTTTGTTAAAAATGTCAATCTAGATCAGAAAAAAATTCTCTACAATCTGAGACCAAGTTCAAAATAGTCCCCCTATGTCCCTTTAAATAGATGTAAAATAAATACAGCAGTAGATAATTTCAGTTTTTATAAAGATTATCTTTCTACGATCAACACTAAAATAGCATGAATCTCTTCTTCTATTATAATGAAGTTAATAAAGGATCTACTAAACACATAGACCTTTCGAAGAGCAACTCTCTGAAATAATATCTACCAAATGTGGAAACCGGAGAGCTTATGAGATTTCCATTAAAAAGAGTACAAAATCCTAAAGTTAAGTAATTTTCGTCTATTATTTTATAGTCTTGTTTGACGTCATTGAGAGGCTGTTTGCGGCTTGCTTAGTTCGTTATGAGGCAAGAATAAAATATGTGAATAAGTCAAAAGCAAGGAAGTAAAAACTACAAAAGAATCGCACTATAATGGGGCTAACAGTGTAAGCACCTAGGTCTGTAGTAAGGTTTGATTATCCGCGGTGTTATATAGATTTGAACAAAAGAACACTGAACAATTTTAACATTCATAACACCGATGGTCTATGAAGGGCGCGGGCCCGGTTGGAAACTGACTGGTCCGCTTTTTGCATATTCATATCTGGCCGAACCTCTAAACTCTTCTAAATTAACTATTCGTAGTCTGCATAATTTCTAACCTTCCTATTCACATTTTTGATTTGTGCGGTCTTCTCTATTCCTCTTCTAATTAATATTCTCAGATTGGATTTGGAGTTTTCTTTGAGGGGGCCGCCAGGAGGCAGCCGTCTTACAATAAATTCACATGAAAAACATAAATATGAGGGCGTTGGAGTTCTCTGAGGGGAAATTGCGGCCAAATTTAGAAGCGAAAATAATAGAAGGTCGGAGATTCGCCCGCTGGATAGGCAAATAATCTAAATTTAATGAGTTTGGATCAGAATGACCAAATTGTTAAAATATGATGGGAGAGAATGCTTCAGATAGAAAATAGTATTCTAGCTTTCTGTCAGAAGGTAGGCAGTTACTGGAAACTATTTCTTTGTAGATCAAAGATTATGTTTTCTAGTCATTCATAATTTCTAAGTTTCTCTTTGTGTGGGTGTTTTCATATTTCTGCAAACATATCCGCATCTGTTCATAAGACTACACTTCAAATGCGCAAATACACAGTTTTGTTGCTTTTTATGCGCAAGTAGGGCGCAAATATTGTAGAATTGCTGCGTATTAATTGCGTCTGTTTCTGTCTGTTTTCAAACGAAACACTTACCTTAAAATTACTTTGTATTCACTTCTGGTCGGAGACAGAAGAATATGAAAATGAACTACTGTTGATTACTTTCAGCAGCAGTGTGTGTGAAAGAAACGATTTTAGCAGTCCTTTTAAGGTGCGGTGGTTGTAGACAGTTTATTGTTAGTGAAATCGAAGTATCGGTGCACTATGTACATTGTTATATCGTGCATTGCACAATTGAATATATGCGTGGGTTTACAAACTTCATAGAACACTTTAGATGTAATACATCTTTCTATCTAATAGACTACTACAATACTATTGCATATTGTGCTGAATATGCAATTTCAAGTACTCTTAGCCGCTTAAATTTCATATTGGTTCAGCATGACCACTTTAGGTAACACTGGTAATGCGATATGGGGGCAACAAGGATATTCTGGAACACTTTGGAATATAATAATGCAAAGGCTAAAGATAACAAATGGGTACAAACTGGTTTATTTATATGAGGGGATAGAGCTGAACCAAGAGTTTTTTAGTCGAAATAAGAAATCACAAGTTTTGTGACAGAACCGGCTTAGCTCGGTAGTTTGTTCAAATTCCGGAAGTCATGAAAGGTAGCCAACAAAAACGTCATGCAGAATAACTTTTTTTAAGAATCATAATGATTATATTGATACGTAAAATCATTTTGGCTTAGTAGGAGACTAGTAAAAGCCAACTTTATAGTCATTATTTCCGGTTTCTAGTTCCATTACCTATGTGAAGTCCAGTATAAATATATGTATTTATTTATTCACTTGTAAAATAACATGATTATAATAAACAATAATATATTGTATGTGTGATAATTATACTGTTTGGTTTTTCTTATATGTTTCGGGTGTAATATTTGTGTTGTTACTGCTACTTGTAAATGAGACCTGTGAAAGTTTCTTCTGAATTAGACAACCTAAAAATAGAGGGATCCTAAACGAACAATTGTTTTTATTTAATTTCGTAACCACCATGGTACGGACTATCTAAATAGTGAGCTAAATAATACTGAGCAACAGTTTCTGTTCCCTAAATTGCTCTCAACGTTTCCGATCTTGGAAAATAACCGGATTAACTATGAAGTACATTAGCAATCGAACAATCGAAAACAATCGAACGAGGGTTGACTACTTGTTTCAAAAATAATTTTTGTTAATACTTCTAATTGTTTCAGCGAAATTTTACAGTTAAGGAATGAATGTTACCAAAATGGTATTTTTTATGTGTCTACCTACCACAAAGCATATTCTTAAGTGCATTTCGGTATTCTGTAATAACTATAAGCACGCAGAGGGGATCGAATACTTTTCCGAAAACCCAAAGAAGAGGTACAAATTGAATGAAAAAACCAAGAGGAGACTTGCTGTCGATAAGAGTATATGTAAACATAATAATAGTAGGGATTAAGTATAGAATCATAGGGTTAAGAGCCTAAAAAATAAGTTTTTTTATTAAAATATAAACGGAATAAAGCTTTACTAGTCGTTGCTTTAAATCTTTGTCATTAAGAGAAATTCCTAATATTCCATTTATATTGGTTTTCCCCACCTGCAGGGATATCGCATAAAAAACTTGTTTGTTTCTTCGTTTACTACAAGCATTTTCGGTCATTTCACTGATTTTCTTCCATATTTTTATTCCACAAAAAGTTATAGTTACAGTCGAGAATGTGACCATTATGAAGTGATTGGCAATAGAAAATGCACCAGTAACGTTAAATTCGTCGTTTTCAGTCTGTAAGATTTCAATAAAATGTGTCAAACCGAAGTAATTTTTAAAGTTTTCAAATTGTTCCACTACACCATAAGTGACTGATGTTATAGTTGCACAGGTACTCTACAGAAGGGTTAATTTAGCTAGTAGGTTTTCCAAATAAATCGAAAACCCCTTACAAGTACTGATACTCCTACATAAGGTAGCTGATTGACATCGTCCATTCCAAATTCTAGCTTCACTTGTTCTTCGTAAACCTTAAATAATATAATATAAGTTGTACAATACTTCAAAGAATTTAACATGGTTTCTTTGTACGTAATAGTTTTTTTTTAATTTGACCGTGAAAATTCATGGCGTATTTCCCTGTTATTTATTGAATACCGTTGGTAGCTTGAAGAAGCATATTTTGACACCGCAGATCACGGAATAGGCAACATGGCCGAGATAGGCAACCAGAATAATCGCCTTCAGAATAAAACTCTTCTCGATCTTCCAAACCAAAGTTTCTCTTTAAAGATTATGGTTATTTTACAAATAAGCAAATGAATTGCTATTTGGAGTTGAATACAAGTTTTAAATGTGGGGAAATTTAACCCCAGTTTCGTTTGCAGATTTACCTGCACAACAATAAATATCTGTATAGAAACATTAAGGCCACAAAAACAATCCATATCTCAAAGAAGGAGCAATGAAGACCGATAGCCACAGGAGCTATGCTGGATTTATAGATGAGGTTTCCGTAGGGAAACACTATTAAACGGTGTTCCAACACTTTGAACATCTGAAACAGGTGAAATTTTTTAGTGAATTTGGACAGTTCGAAAGCCGCCTTGGAC
The DNA here is from genome assembly GCA_034691345.1 of Phasmarhabditis papillosa. Classification (NCBI taxonomy): domain Eukaryota; kingdom Metazoa; phylum Nematoda; class Chromadorea; order Rhabditida; family Rhabditidae; genus Pellioditis; species Pellioditis papillosa. The sequence continues at coordinate 9,821 of JAQGAV010002966.1, read as the reverse complement.
GGCCGTCGAAACTGCAAATTTGTCGCCAAACTTCGTAATTAGCTCACTCTATCCTCCTAACTGTTTACTTCCGAAATAGTGAATGTAACATAAAGTTCTAATCTCTTTTCAACTGTAAAATTCAATTTATATTAAACTAACCGGCATCATAATACAAACAAGAGAAGCGTAACCAAACTCAAATAGCGCAAAAAGTATGAAGAAATACTTGAATTTCCCCATATTACAGGGGGTTCTTCCAACAACAAGAATAACTAGAAGATTTAGTAGGATAGCTGCAGAACATAGTGCTATTGTAGCAGTAGCTATGTATTGACAAAGAAGCATCTGAGAAATAATTCTATTTTTATTTATCAACAACCAAAGTGAAATAATAAAAGTAAAATACAATAATTCTAGACTCTAGACAACTACCCCTAAACTAAAGTATAAGTTCAGTTTAAGAAGACGCTATCAAATGATAAAAGAACTCATGAAAAGAAGATTCTGCGAAAAGACCGATATATACCGTCATACACTAAATAATAATTCTACGAGATAGGGTTTATAGGTTAGACTAAACTGTAAAGTTTGTCACATACTCTCTCAAAGTTTTGATATTTATTAAGTTGTCGTTATTTATATAATAACACACTACGTCGTACAATTCAGATATTAATGTCGCATCTACAGTATGATTTTTATTCAAACGATAGGATTTTACTATTTTTATAATTTTCATTAACTTATCAGAGTCATGAGTATTTTATTCACAACTCATAGTTTATAAACTTATATAAACAAAATTAAAAATATCGTCTGGCGCATGAGAATCTACAGTCCCGATTAGGAAGTTTTATTGAGTAATTTTCAACGGATGACCACATTGAAAACATATGAATTCCTATATGAGTAACAATGTATTCCCCCAGGCTAACTGACGGAAATTTTTTTTTTAAACTTTTCAAAATAGAATTCATCTTGTGAGGTTGACACAAAACATATTCGCTTAGGCAATTTTCACCCAGCCTTGGATCTGTAGATTCGCATTGTTATCAAAAGTCGTAAAAGTGAATCAAACCTCGGAAACAGAGTAAGCGCAAAAAGCATCACGTTTTATAATCCAGTTTCATAGTTTTTCATATAACTGAAATGTAAAATCTTGAAGCTTAGGGTTAGGACATTTTGTACAGCCTATTCATATTGGTATTCAACGATCACTGAAATTATAAAGTTATATTTTGCTTTGTAGCTTCAGTGAAAAAAGAACAGTTAAAGAACCGGAACATTCAAAAGTAATACAGAACAATACAAATTGTATTTTTGTTATGCTTTGTACACCATGCGAACGATTAACTGAAAAATAAGAGGAAAGCTCGAAACGCGTTGTTATAAACAGATAAAAACACTGCTTAAAACAAAGGTTTTAGAGGTATAACGAGTTAAGAAAATACTAACTTACCGTTAATCTAGGAGTGCCACATGTTCCTTTTTCAATTCGATTACTAGATCGAAATTATCCGGTCCGCACCGATGATAGTACTAGTTTGTTGGGAGTTCGTTCGGATTATTGGTTTCCCGAAATACAGCTATTTATTAATATATTAATAAATCGCTACCCTAACTGTCATTTGATATATGTAATATTATAGTTCAATGTGTCTATGAAACCGCAAAGTTTCGAATATTTCTCATTTACCATTTTCATTATTTTTGAGAATTGATTCTTGAAAATCTGTTAACTGCCGCTATAAGAAGATTGGAAACTAAAAAACTAAAAACAATTGAATTTTATAGTGCCGGAGATGTCTATCTTGGTTCTCAGGCGGCATTACCACTCCTACATTTACAGTAACCCGAGAAAACTTGTAAAACTATTATTATACAGACATTCACATTGTTTATATGAATAAGCCTTCTTGTTTTTCAGTTCTTTGTTTTAAGTTAAACCTAACCCATGTTGTTTCACACGGGTTTAGTTTTCGGTCCGGAAAATCCAAGTGTTTGACTGTTTTTGGCAACATACATTGATAGGATAAAATAATACTGTATTAGTATTAAACATATTACAAGATTGTTTAACTATTAACAAAATAAACTACATTAACTGTTACGTACTTTATCAATTGCAATACAAAGCAAAATTTAGAATCTAAAAGTAGTACGAAAATAACTTTTGGTATTCCCAGAACTAAACTCTTAGGGCAAATATACGACTATTCTTAGAAACATTTAGCTTTGTTAAAAATAAATAATAGTGGAATAGTTCACAAATTAGGGTTGATAACCCTGTTGATGCTGTCGATTAACTAGAATTTTCCACTTTTTGTAGCCCCTTTCATTTGCAACTTCAATATCTATAGTAGAAATTATATTATAAGATTCAACCATAATTAGTTACTATAGACTGCTTTCGTGAATGAGGCTGGGACAACTTTAGCTTTCTGATACTCCAAAGAGCCCATTCATAGCAACGACATTTTCGGAATTGGAGAATCTCGAACAGTATGATTTTGTATTTAGGAAACAGTTTGGGGTTTTAAACCCATCAATTTCTGTATTTTCATCTGTTTCAACAGATGTTTCATTTACAAACTGACAACATTTTGTAAAATTAGATATTCCTAGGCTCTAAAGAAGAATGAGAGAGAGTAATACGATTAAAAATTTTTATAGTCCGCGGATAAATCACCAGTTAGAAACGGTAGATAGGCCAATGTGGACCAATAATTACTCCACATTGCGTTTACATTTAAAGAAAAGAAATCTGCTCAATTTCTATTTTTCTAACTAATTTTTTATCAGATTATGATGCGAGTATTGAAGCATAGATCCAAACAAAAACATATTTCTAGATGTTGAGAAATTTTTTCAATGTTGCGGATTACCACTGGCGCGCAATATTCGCAGCGCAGTGATGCATACGCTTCGTCCGTAAACAAAAAAGAAAAAATGTTTTATATTTATTATAAAATACAAGTGTTTTATTGAGTGTAGAGTCGAATTAGTTGAGTCGCAGTGGCAGGCAGACCAGTAACCGGACAACTGAAAAAAGAAAGTTAAACTAGACATAGTCTACTTTTTTAAGTTTAGTTAAACTTGATGCTTCTATTACTGTCTGTATATAAAACTTTTTTTCTTTGAAAGGTATCTTAAGAAAGCGAACATATTAATCAGCACGCATTTACCTTACGAAGCAAAATGAGTTTTGCGGCATTGAATCCTTTTTAATTTATAATTAGGTGAATACCTCTTATGTTTCTTAATATGATCATCTATACAAGAATAACAGAATACATATCCGGATACTGAGAGTACCGTGTCATTTGACCGTTGTAGCATACAAAGAGGACACTTGTTAGTATCCAACATCTGTACGTGCGACTCACTTAAAAGCTAAAAACATCTAATATATTCTCGTTGAAGTGATAGTTATTAAAAAGAAGATGAACAAATAGGTTTACTTGATACCTTCTTTGTTGATTTTACAAATTTATAAAATTTATAATTATTCAAGTTGAAACACAAAGTCAAGGAAAATGTATCTTTGTAGTAAAATAGCTAACCTTATGAGGTGGAGGCGGTACTTTCCATTCAGAATTGGCCTTCTTCAACTGAGCTCCGAGGTCGCTGCTGTACATAAAGTCAATAAACTGCACGAAGAAAAGACCGTAACCGAAGAGTCTAGAGAAAACACCAGGAGTGGCCAACATCATTCTCCATAAGCGATTAATTATTCTGTAAATATACAATACAATATGGATTCTACATGAACTTTAAAAAACAAGTTAGTATAATCTTACATTAGAAATAGTCATATTCGAAGGTTATGTTGTAAACTTATTAAACTAGATGGATTTATACTTGTTAATTATTCCTACCCAGCTTGTTGCAAATGCATTGGAATGCTCTCAAAGGCGGATAAATCTTCCGGTGTTAATTTCTCTAGTCGTGTACCGGAGAACCATAGGAATGGAGAATGAATACTGCTACGGTTGATCATGTACCTGGAAAATATTTATTCAGTTATATGTTCATTATACTAATACTGAATCTACAATTCCGATTTTACTTTATCGTTTCTTTGCAATTCATAAACCAATTCTTTTTAATTGGGATATAAGTTTTGTAAATAACTTCTTTGTATGCTTATTTAAAGATTCATTGGGTACTCACATAATTTGAAGAATAGTCGTGGCTACGGATATGAGAGTTTTGATCCATGGCCAGGCCACTACGAATAACTTCATCATCTTTGTTTTCAAAGTCTAAAAGAAAACGTATTGAGGTAAATAGTCTTTAAATGGTTAGTTTGTTTTAATTTGTTTGAAAAAGGTACAGTAGATTGTATACACTGCGCTTAGTATTGCAGGCTGCGCTATCGTTCCATATTTTAAAAGTGCCTAAAGTAGCGATATTTTGACGTGTTACATCTAATTTGTTTAATCTTCTATATTTTATACCTGTTGTTGGTTTCCTACAACGGCCATTTGTTCTTTCAGTCTAGCATGTATTTTCTCTAACTTATCATGCACATATGGCCATAACACCTAAATATAATGAATATTAGGGTTACTATAATCAAAAACTTACCAGAACCGCCAGCGATCTAACTCTGTTCTTTAAATCTGTAGGCATTTGTCCTGTCTTTGTTGCTATACGTTTCATTCCATAGAAGTTTTCGGCGAAAGAAGCACCTTAAAACAGTTAATTGTAATGCGTAAACTTATATGTTAGTATTAAAACTGTAATCTATGGCTATTAATAATAATAGACATATATATTCTATTAAAATAAACTCACCATATTTCTTTAAATACTGATTCTGTAGCACCAAGTCAAAAGCAAGATAAAGCTCGTCGTAATTTCGATGAGCTGCGGCAAAACGGTGTGGTTTAGCCATTGCAAGATACTTAAATGAGATATTATTAAAATCTTCTAAATTTAATGTTATACCAATCATTGTTTTATAGCATATATATATATAGGTGGAATTGCGTTTTAAATTAATGATCCCATCGCCTAAAGGCAAGAGCCGCGGTTTCTAAATCTAAGGGGATCTGCATATACTTTTAATTAATGGTGCCCTTTATATTATTTTCTTTACTACACACCCGAACTAAGTGTCCAACTGCAGGTTTCAGTGATTTCATAAGGGACTCCTGTGATATAATATCAAAGACAGACGGCTGGTCCCCCACATGATGGAGTCCTGAAGTGTGAGCGGCACGGATAGCAGCCATATTTTACCTAAACATGGTATTAAATAATAGAAGTTTTACGAAAAGTAGGAAAAAATATTTATATACAACGATAAAAAAAGTAGGAAAAAAATGTTATTTAAGTGTTGAAGTATACAACAACTATAAAGTTTGTTTAAAAGTAACATCTGTAGTACCTATTTTAATCTAAAAATTGAAAATATAATAAACCCCGAATAAAGAAATCTATAGTTGTAATTTTGACAAATATAGATTGTTCATGATGGACATATCCTGTTAAACACAATTAGACAAATAGTATTTTTACAATAGTATTGGGTACAAGGTTCGCCGTTTACTACATATTTAAAAGCGAACAGTAATTGTAAGAAAATAGACTAGCAATGCTTATGCAGACAAACAACACAATATTATTTGTATATATAGAAATATAAATTATCTATAAAACTAAAATAACTTAAAGGATTATGTAGCGGAATTAAATCTGTGAAGAATCCGATAAATTAACATAATATTGTCGTATAAATATAAAATATAAAATATATATTTGTGTATATGCATAACGCAAGATATATTGTGCCATACGCTCTTTTATTAAAAGAATATTGTATTTTTAATAATAGTAAAGTAGCATAATCTAAGTTATACCGGTCACTTTTAAATGGAAACGGTAGCGGATGAAGTCGATGTTTTGAAATAGATTGTATAAACAAAGTCATTTTTAATGTTAAGAAAGTTCTTTATAAATTCCATAAAACTCTTGTTCTTTAAATGTTTTGAAACAAACTACAAAATAATGTTTGTAGATTCGTCTAATAATAACCAATATCAATCTTGTTCAATAATTTACATAAAATATAAAATAAGAGAAATATGTGGTTGCTGTGCAGTCTTGTTAGTATGTTCTTTATTTTCTTATCATACAAGTCATTGATTAACTAAAGAACTGCAGAATTAGAGACGCAGGTTATTTCTTACAAGAAAGGAGTACTGTAATTAGAGAGAGTACAGAGAAGGTCGTTCTGACTAAATTGTAGTCGATTTTAGCGTAGTCTCATAAGTATGAAGGTTCGATGCTAGTGGCTACGGCCATTGAAATAAGCAAATTTTACAGTACAAGGTTGGCAAAACTTAGTTTTGTTGGGTTGTATTCTTTTCTATGTGAACAAGGTGAAAATACGGTTATCGGTTCTATGCTATAGCTTGTTTAATAAAAAGCTCTCCATTATACACAACCATAAACATGAGAATATTAGAAAGTGGTCCTCATTATCAAATTTCTTAGAGTTTATACATACAAACTAAAAATGTTTCGGCCGGGGAACCTGCATTTTTATTGGGCTGACTCCAAACAACTTCTGCCTTAAAAGCAACAAATTACTACCGTAAGTAATTCTTCCGAAGACTATAGTCTTTATCAAGACCTAGGCTTCCATCGCAGTATCCTCGGAAAAAGCCGTGTTCTATAAAATGTATGGAAAATCGTTGTATTGGGAGCCTTTTCTTCAAAAGTGCATTAATTTTAAGCTAAAAACGCATTTCTTCGTAATATTGCACTGGAAACCTAGTAAAATCCAAGATAGCACAACAAATTTAAAATTAAATGTAATAACCACATGTTTCATTATGTTTTTAAGTATAACTTCTACATATCCCCATACTTTGTTTACATTCAATGCATAAGTATATTTTAGCAATGCTCCATACGCATTTAGCATAGATATTTTAAGCTGAGCTCGTTGAGCGTCATAAGATGATTGTAATGGCTAAAATCGGATTCCTGGATGGATTGATTAAGGATAACACCTCAATTAGGATAATGAATGTAAGCAACCTGCCTAGGACACAACAGTTTATTATATACTTGGAGGCAACTCGTCGCAGGTTGCTGGCACAAATAAGAAGTTCGACTTTATTTTGTACAGGTTAGATATTTCCTTAACTTTAGGGTGGTGCCCATCAAGATTTGTCACAATGTTAAATATATTGACAACCTAAATACTTTTAATGTAAAAAATATAGTTTTATATTTAAACAAATAATCTACTATAATAGTCTCAGTCAGATAGTGTGAGAAATGTCCGATTCTAACAAGTTTCTAAATCCGAAGGTTATTGTCCCTATTCTGGGACTGATTGTTCTTGTTGTGGCTGGCACTTTGATTGGAGTCTTCTACTTTAGGTAGGTTAACTGTATATTCTCTCGTTGAAATTATCACAACAATCTCAACTTAATAGAACAAATCAAAATAAACCTCACAATACAACTTATACTTAATCTTGTCCCGGAATTTGAAATGTTGACTGCTTATGTTTTAGGAACCCAACCGTTACGGATCAGCTCTTCAATCCCGATGGATCTCCTTCTGAAGGTTCGGGAGACAGCGAACATCGTCTGGAGGCCGTTGTGAGTATTCAATTTATAATTTAATTACGGATTTTTTCAAATTAACGGAGTATGATACAGTTATTTAACTAAAACATAGTTCGTTTCTTACTTCGCACCTGCGAGTTATGCCGGATTTAGTACCACAAACAAGAGGTTGTCAACTTGCACCCGTTAATCGAAACAACAGTATGCGGGACTCATTGCATTTCTTTCTAAGCCTGTTCAATGTGTTTAACCGAAAGGATAGAAGTATCCTCATGTATCTTTTAAAACGTATTTAAATAATCATCTTCGCTCGCTAGGTTGTTATCTGAAACCGGTTTTTGTAAACAAAACTGAATATAACAATAACACGCAGCCTCGTTTTAGTTGAATTAAGTTGATAACATATTATACTTTTTCCGACTGCTGAGGCCTTAGTATACGAAACTACTACAACAACTGTACATTCTACAACGCATGAGGGAACTACTCATGGAGCAACTAGTACCAAGACATCAACCACTGGAATAAGTATGTTTATGCAAAATAACTAAATAAGACAAAAACGTGGTGGTATGAAATTGGAAGCATAAAAAAATAAACGTTTTTCATAGTAGACAAATGTCATGTTAGTTGTTCGAAGGTCTGTTATTTGAAAATGCTCAACATAACATAAGAATACTGCGGCAAGTTGCATACATGGTGACTACACAACAAATTCCTAATAAAAACAAAGTATAGGTAATGTATGGTGCATTAGTTCTATAAAAAATAGTTATGTTTTACCAGTTTTGCGTAGAATTCAAGGCACGGTACACTCAAAAGTTGTTTCTTGTGTATAATGTCTTAATTCATAGATATATACTTTCTAATTTGAAATATGAAAACCGAATATTTTTAAATTACTTTTGAGCAACGTTATGGCCTTTTGCAAAGTCTGCCACCCTTTGTTTAGGTTGTCAGTGGACAGAGATTTGGTTGTCACTTTTGAGGTGATAACCAGAACTCCGCCCCCATAACCCTGTCGCAAATAGCAAAATTAAGCAAATTTGAAAAAGTAAAATCATTTTTTCCATTATTTTATGTTTAAATTAAATAATGGGAAACATCAAATTTGTAAGTTTAACATAGTTTTCTACAAAAAAAAGTATTCTTTGTGTGAAAACTATCTACAGTATCCCAAATCTGACGTACCAAATTCAAAATATTGTAAAAACGTTAGTTTTTCTTCAATTTTTCTAATATCTACAATATTTGGAATAACTTTTCAACCTGATTCCTGATGCAGGAAACACATTTTGTTGTACCGTGTCTTTAACATTGATGTAGGTCCGGACTGCAACATAAATATATTGTTGGTTTTACGATAGCACTGACTAAGAATAACTAATTCTAGGCACCCCTGTGACCACTACCCCAGTTGCAACCTCCACACTAATTATGGAACACGAAGCTACGATTGATCAACCAAAACTAGCCCGAGCAATAGAGCCGGTTCGACACGAATAATATGAATAACATTAAAGATAATCTAACATTTGAGTTATATTTTATTTCCACAGCTTTTATAATTGGTGTTTGATATTACAGTTTATGCTATACTGTGAATACAATCTGCAATTAACTATTTTACCAGTCGCAGTTTAAACAAAATGATCTAATAAACGTTTATTCACTGAAAATGAAATCATTTTAAATCCTATCTATTTTCTAATATAATCAGTATTTTCTTTATTTTCTTAGACGACATTCTTCTCCCATAGCTTCACTGAGAATCTTCTCTAACGCAGAGGTCAAATCAAAAGGAAGGACCTTAAATAAGGATTGTTAGTAAGGAATATATGAATATAGAGTACGTAGTCCAAAAACGACTAAACGACGAATTACTTCAAAAAGAAGAAAACTTTTACCCCAGTTGGTTTTTCGTTTCCATTCGATCTAACATCCATTTGAGAATCACGAGAAACACTTGTGTCTTCATAAGTTGTAGACATAATTTGTTCAGTTCTAATTGACATGGACGACTGGCTCAAAGAAGAAACTGACATCGGCTGGAAACCACAATATAAATATTATTCAAATACAGTTAACTCACTTTATTATTATTAAGAATTGGTTTTCTATATTCGGCCTTTTTCTTTTCTTCTTTGAGTTTTGGATCACATGGACGAGGAATTAGGTCTTTAGAAAACAAGGAAAGATGGTCTACCAATCTGTTATAGAATAGTTAACGAATATATATATATATAT
>JAQGAV010002965.1:0-13772 GCA_034691345.1 Phasmarhabditis papillosa | reverse complement strand
AAATGGCTCCATAGTTCATTCACCCCTGTTAGACACTGAATTATACTATATCGCTGTATATATTTACTAGGTTCCTCGTTTGCATATGGTTTTTACCTAAAACAGACAACAGACTCATATCTAATGTCTGGTGCAACTTTTAAGTCACCCAGGAAAACATGTTCCGTTCTCAAACATTTAATTTGCCGTCCGTTTAGACCGATTCGAGTCTCTTGTAGGTTGCAAATGTTTCTAAACAATAGTTTAATGTAAAATAGTAACTGTTTTAGTTGGGAGATCTATCTCTCCTTTACCCTATAAATTAACAATGACAATTCTTAGTACCGGTCGGCGATACCGTTAACAGACAAAAATTATGTAGCGGTTAAAAAACTGTTCATGTGTTTGACGTAATCGCAAACATATAAATATTTTACTTACGGGAAATTCGGCTTGCAAAAATTCCTCATGAGCTGACCCTGTTAATGTCTACGTAAAACCAAGTCGATGACTGGTATCAGCCCTTTGAAGTAAACTGCACAAAATTGTAGTATTCATAGTACTTTCATACTAGGAGTCCATTATTACTCCCGGTTCACGTCAGTTGGTTCATTGGTTTTTCCCAAAAAAGAAATTGCCGAAAATGAGTTCACTGATGTCAATAACCAAAAAAAAGTGATATGTTTCAAATGAAATCAAAAGTTTCCCCTCTCTGAATTTGATATGCAGGCTTATTGATTCAACATAAGTGCTTACTGAATTATAGTTCTGTAATAAAAATGCACATTCTGATAGAACGTAGTATGCAGAAAGGTCTGTTTGTATTAGAAGAGACAACCTTCTTGTAAAATATTACATTAACTGAAACACTTACTAAGGCTGAATCAAACTACTCACTGAGCTTTCAATATAATTGGGTTTTATCCGAATCAGTGTTCACGCAATATCAGTTGTTGTAGGTTGCTTGACAAGATACAAGTACGTTCCAGCCGATAGGTTAGTAAAGAATTACACATATAAAATGTTTTAACATATTATCGTTTGAGTCAGTTACGTAGTTAACATCCCACACATGAAATCTGACACCGCTACATGTAATCTCATGTATCTCCTTTCCGTACTTTAAAAATAATGGGAAAGATCGATTGACTGATGATATTACTGCTCAATTGTAGGAAAGTAGATGTTTCAATTCTATTATTAAGAGACAAGAACTGTATAATTGTTTGGTAGTATCAAGTGAATGAATAAAGGACGAAAATATATCACACCAAAATACAAGCTTCTGTTTTATCTTGGTGGTTAGATCCACTATCTCCAAATTCGTAAACAGTCTAGCGATGAATTGAACTCCCGTTGCTGCACAGTGCTTGGGAAACCATCAGCTTACTATAGTCGGCAGCCAGGCTTATGCAAGAGTATACGGTACGAACTGCAAATTTTATTGGAGCGCGGCCGAGCAATGGTGCGCTGAAACGCAGACTGGGCAATTATGCAATGTTGAACACCACATCTAACTTATTTTTGCTAACAAATAGTTTATATTAGTGAACATAACTATTCTGCGCCTATTATATTGAGCACTCAGACCTTTAACTCACATATCGTTTGTTCGCCGACTATAATCCCATGTTTCGTGCACCAGAAGACACAATAACAACAGTCTACCTGATGTAACAGTATATAAGATCTTAATTTCGTTACTCTATATTTCTTCCTTTAGGGGGCTTTAGTGGTTTATAGCATATTCGACTAACTTAGCCATCTGTTCTAAATCTTACGACACCTTACAGCAAATGTTTCTTATCCGGATTTCACACTATTGCTCCATTTTATTCTTTAAATCATTTAAACTTTAAATATTTATTACAACCGCATAATATATTACCAGTATAATTTAAAGGGACTCACAAACAGTGACAAGCAAAATACAAACTTTCTCATATTGGAGAAAGTTGCCTTTGCGATAATTTGGCAGTGTATTATATCTACATATTGTATGAATAACATGGCACATTATTAGGTTATAAGGTAGATAGAGGATTCGGAAGAATAAGAAATCTTTAGAGTCTCGGACTTTAGTGTTCCTCTTTTGGAAATAGTCCAAAGATTTCCAGTTCGAAGTTATCGAAACCCCGTATAACTAGTAAAATAAATAGATGCATAAAACATTATATAAACTACAATAACACCTAGTTTAAACAGTCATATTTCTACCAAAGCATACAAATATCTTTATATGAAATTCTATCTTATAGTCTTGTCATATAGAATAAGGCAGTTGAGACTAAATTACTAGCCATTGTTTGTACTACACTTCAATCACCAATTGTTATAACTTGTATAGGTAATATGAGAAAAATAATATAAAAACGGTTAATATTTGAAATAGGCCTTTAGGAACAACCACGGCGTCGTGGGAAACCTTCATCAGTTCGAGGTTTTCCGTTTTTAGGTTATTATTCCGTCGCATTTCTTCTTGAAGTTGTTTTTGCACCTAAAACAATAGTCAGTTAGTTAAGGTTATTTAAAACATATTAAAACATTTATTTAGAAGGTATAATACCGTCAGATAGATGATTCACTTTTAGTTGTATTTTGTTAACTCACTTTTGTGACATACTCCAATGCATCTTCCCATTGCTTTAACAATTGCTCATTCTGAATCTCTAGCCGTTCGCGATCCATCATTATCTGAATAAACAATATAAAACTAATGCTGAACCAATTGAGAAATGCACTTGATTTCTAACATATAAGGGAAACAGTCCATTTGGCAAGATATTTGAAACTCCCGTCAAAATTCAGTGTATAAGCATATTCATTTAAGCATTAGTTATTATGTAGGTTTTTTGATTGTAGGTTACTATTTTATGGACGTTAACAAGATTTTTTTTTCTTTTGAAAGAATATACCTGGTCTAGTTTATCTCGCAGTCTATCACATTCCTGTGTTGGAGACTCAGATTTACAGGGAGATCTGGATGTCACGTGCTTCTCAATTATTGTTATTTCACTATCCGAGGCTATTGAATCCTAAACATAAATGTAACAAGTAGTTGAGTTTAGAATTATTTAGTAAACTGTTACTATCACCTTATAGATAAGTAAGTGTTTTTAGGGACCATTCAGAATCAAAATAAGATTTCAGGAAAGATGTTTAAGAAAGTAAACAGTTTTGCATTTACTTTCCGAGTAAGATGCTGCAAACTTAAACCCATGAACGTACCGCATCGAATCTCTCTCCATTATCGTTTTCCAGTATATTAATTAGATGACTTTGCTCGAATATAAGCCTTTCTTTTGCTTTTATCTCTTCTTCCAATTGTAGAATAACATTCTCACGCATTTTAACCTAAATATATATAATGATCATCGAATAGCATTCATTAAAATAGATTTTCAGGATTTGTTTCTAAAAATGTCAACAAGAAACGGGAATTCATGTTATACTTTTAGGATCATTCACTATCAACTGATATGTCGAAAAGTTTAAATAAAAGAAGGCATAAATATAGCTTGTATCTTGCCTTTTCACTGGAATGAGCCAGCTGGGTCTCTAGAGTAGATAACTTCTCTAGTATATCGGTTGAGGAGGTCATCTGTAACTATTATATTACTATTATTATAATACGGGAAATAAAAGAGTTAATAGTTCAATAGGTTTCAGCTAACATTTAAATAAAAGCTAAAGTCTATTAAGTGTTTCGGTAAAAATGAACTGAAGATCGGAATCTCGGTACGATAGATCTAAGCAATTACTACTTTACAACTGATTTAAAATGTTTTTTAAATTTGTCATGATGTGGCGGGACAAAATATCGGAAATATCTGAATAGCCCAAAAGCACACAATAGACAGCATTCGATATATACCAGCATCGAACGGCCCCAAATTGCCGTTTAACAACATTTAAAATGGGAAAATGACTGTAAATGAATAGGTGACATATGATTCAGATGTTATTAATTGAAATTCAGTTCAATAAAGAACTTCTCTTATAAGCAAACTCCCATGATCTTAAAAAAGAACAAGCTAATTGGAGTGTTAAGAAAGTAGTATGGTAAATATTTCAATTATCTTAAAATGCCTAAATTAAATGGTTTATAGTTGTGAAATAAAATGTCTATGTGGGCTATGTTCATTATTCATCAAATGCATGTTTCGTTTGTTCAGATTGCGAGGTTAGGGTGTTCATAAATGACTGTGCAACATTTTATATCTGGGATAAATTAAAATTAAAACACACATGTAAATTCCTGTAACCAATCATAGTTTCCGATGAATTGAGTGGAAACTAAGGAATTTCAAAGATTCACTTTATAGATAGAATAGGTGTGGGTGTAATCGCTCGCTTAAAGGTTTATCAGAGAAAATGATACGAAGTTAACTAAGCAAATAATTCAGTGTTAACAAGACTACAGATCAAAAGAAAAGACTCCACTGGAGTTTCAGTAGCTCAGTTAGGAATTATTATAGTCTTTGGCACAGAAAATGATATTCATAATTTATAGAAGGCCGCTAACTTTGTTAGAGAAAGAAAAGAAGGTAAATGTTTCGACACTCTTTATATAAGGAAACCAGAAGTACACTGAACTTTATAATTGTGGAAACAAAAATATTTGTTTAGAGAAATGTTGTTGAGGATGGAGGTAATTGAATGGCTTCGCTAGGTTTGCCAGTAGCCCTAACAAGAGATGCCAAATGATACAAAGTGAGGGTGCTACTGGCTTTTATCTTCAAAAGTGGCGAGTGCAAAGTTCACAAAAGGTATTAACGACAAAGCAATTTACGCACATAATTGGAAAAACACTAAAGTTTCACTTTATTATCGAAAATGAACAAAGTTCCGAACTACTTAAATTCACCAGAATGTTCACAATTATATTTATTTTAGATATCTGGCAGTTCCAAGACTCAAGTCAGTATAAGAAAACTTTTGAAAACCAATTTCCATAATGTTAAAGCATTGCTTAGTCAGACAATGAGTCATAGGTACAAACGTACTTTGAATAGATGGGGTACAACGTGTAATATTAAAGGTATAATAAGTTACTAACCAAGAGAACACAAATTATACCAAGTCAAGATTAGTTTTCTCTATCAAACCACTAAATATTAACGAATGTTTGTCGTGATTCTTTAAAAGAAGGTAAGTGCATACGAATAATGTATCTAAGGCCTAGAAATTATTCATAGAAGCAATCTATATAAACTTTGTCATCTGCTTTGCCTAACTGCTCATCTATGTAGTGTTCATAACTTTATGGCATTTAACCGATAAAAACAGTTATTCTAGCAATTATAGTGAATCTATTAGAGCATTATATGATAACACAATTATGCTTGTTGATAAAAGCGAAGGTGCTTACGCAACATTTACTTTTCCTAGAAAGGAATTTCGGAATCACATGAGTTGTGAGTTAGTTTACTAGATTTTAGTAACTTTATTTAAATAAATTAATATATGAAAATGAAAAGTTTCTAAACGTGCGATATAATCTATTATATAGATGTACCCTCATCACAGTTACAGTCTATTTATGAACTATCACAAACGTTAACAGAAAATATGAAATCATTGTGGTTATTGGTAAATCCCATTAAGTTTCAAACATTGTATAACATAAATAAAAGAAGTTTAGCGTTTATTTAGGTGATAAAAAGTTTTCAATTCACAAATTTTGTATAGGCGATATTACGTTGATATTGAAAGTTTTTCTTATAATCATCGACTAAATTTCAGAAGATAAAAATTTTAAAAGACACGGTATACTCTTTTTCTCAATTTATTTCTCATAAACTAAAATAGTGTCTACCATTTTGTTAGCTGATCACTCCCAATCATTCCGGATTTTGATTCCGAAATTTAAGAAAGTTCTGAATTACGAACCACATTTTTCAAAGTTCCGGACAACCCTGCCCCCAATGTGAGTGAAAATTGTAAGTTTCTAATTGAATTATGGTCTTATTACATTTTTCATACAGTAACCCGAGAAAGAAGAAGGACAACGGAGCAATTATGTTCATGGCATAAAATTGTTAGTTTTAATTCAGTATTTTTCAGTACTTGTTTCAGTATCTGATAGCAAAAACAAATATAATTTTTGTTAGTTAAGTTTCTACAGAGAGATGGAAAAAGTATATTGTTGTGGAATATATATAACAACTTTTTACAAACCAAATGTTTCAATACATAAAAAAGAATAGTTAGATAGGTGTGAAATCTCAAAGATCGACCTCGCTTTTTGCGGGCCGCTCCCTTCATAAAGTGTTTGTACAAGAAAAGTGTTAACGGCGACCACCCGCATAGAAATCAGCCCGGACGTGAGAAAATGGGCGGAGCTAAAAGAAACTAGCTGTATTTTTAGAAGCAAAACAATAATAGGATATTTACTACAATTACACAATTCCTCATGGATCACGGAAACGCTAGTCTAATCCCCAATTCCGCATCTGGAAACAGAAATTTAGTGAATATATTTGGTAAACTTCGTCTAAAGTTCACAACTGAACCAATAAATTCCCGAATAAAATACAAAGAGATTTATGAACAGATGCAGTAATGATGAAGCAAATTCTAAAACGCAATTCAAATATAGATTGTTTTTAATTTACTATAATATCTCAAATACCTTAAACATATTCGCGGTTCTTATGCTATTAGAGGGAACTGTGAATGTTTTATTTATATTGATAACTGTGGAAATACGGTTAACATATTAAACGGTGTCTTTCCGCCACAAATTAATAAAATATAGATAGTTATGTTGATAAAATGAAAATATTTTTAATTATCTATATTAGGAAATAGAATAATATTAATAAATAATTTCTTTATTGGTTCAGACAGTCGTTTGACGGGGCATCGATTTCATAGCGTTGGCGTTCCCTTTTGATCTATGAACAATTAGAGGAAGCTGATTCATACAAACAATAGAGAAAACGGAAGAGAAATATTTTATATGGAAATTCTAAATAAATAAGAAAACGACTGTTTAGACGAAGATTGTCTACTAAATCTAGGATCATGATCGTGATGATCGGTTCAAGCCGTGCAAATTAATGAATGAAGAAAGCTTCAAAAAGATGTTATCGCCTATCTCTAATTAAAGTACCTTGACACTTATTTTTTACCTAGAAATAGTTTGATCGAATAAAATTTTTTAAAAGAATGTATACAAACTTTATAATAAAAAACAAAAGAAGACTTAAAAACTCCAATAAGTTGAAATAAACAAGGCTTCAGAATAACGATTTAGTAAGGAATGGTGGTATGTTTTTCAAGCCGAATTTCCACTGAGACTGGCGGCTAACAAACAACTTGATAAAATGATTAATTGAGAGAAATAGATAACTGTTCATTGTGAGAGAATGGCTTAAAAGAAAGTAACCTTCATAACTTTCTAATTTATGAATTGACTTTCAGCGAGCATAAACTATAAATCTTTTCTACAGGTCAAAAGTTTCGTTTTTAGTGAAGTTAGTTAATATTGCATACACAGAAAAATGGGAAAGCTGAACCAGGTCAAGCGTAGCTAAATATCGACGGCGTGGCTAGCTAAGGCAGTTCGCTAAATCGGAAGACGCTTATTATAGGGTTCTGTAGCATTTTAGAAAGGCAAACGAACAATGATTTTAATATAATTGACTGAAATTAGAGAATAAAATGTTTTGATCTAAAGGAACACAGAAGTCTAGGTAGGCTGCTTGTACTATGGCATTATTTTTGAATCTATAATATGTATGTTGTAGAATGGAGCGCAAGAAACCGAAATGTTCTTGATATTAGTGTAGATATTACGATAGCATTGATCCAGCTGAATATAACATTAGTAAGACTTCTAGGATAAAACGCCAAAACTACTTTTTGGTGTTCTATTTTGATTGGAATCGTCATGGGCGGATGAGAAAAAGGTGTCAATCCACTTGGAAGACAAATATTTACAGAAATAGAAAGATATGCTAGAATAAATGATTAAACTGTACGGAGGTATGAGGGGATAACAATGAGAAAACTATAGCAAATGATTGAACTTTAATATATATATATAATTGCCGTGTGTGGTGCTTGTGCTTTAGCCTAGTGGTTAGAGCAGCGGTCTCTGAATCCGAGAGGATCTGAGGCTGTGGGTTCGACTCCCCGTAGCTGCAGAAGGCTTGGGAAACCAGCAGCTTATTATCCCATGTTTCGTGCACCCGAAGACTGAATGTTAGAAAGGAGCCGTCTTTGCTCAGAAGATTCCGGAATGAATGGCCGAAGCCCTGCCTCGAAGAAATCTACTACTATTGTGATACGAGTGATACAGGAAATAAAATACTTTTTAAAATACTTTCTCGTCAAAATTTGGGTAGAAAACAAAATAAAGAAGAACGGCAGATATCTCGGAAGAGTAATTGAATTCTTGAGGTACTTTCCACACATTGAATAACATTAGTAGTACGGAACAAATGTAATTTCATCTTATTCATGATGACAGTTTGCCTAAGTAAAAATCAACATTCAGCCAATTTATACTGAAATACCTCATACTCTGACAACAATTTGGCGATTGCCTGAACGCCCGGGTATTGATTATTGGTTATGGAATTTGGAGTTGGAGTTAGAAGCTTGGCTTCATGAACCAGTGGTCGAATGTTTGAACTTCCCAAAAATTCTAATAGTCCATTACAAAAAGGGACCGCAGTGAGCGGTGTTGTTTAAGGTTGCAAAAATCGCACGTATTGTGCCAAAATTAAAATACAGTCACATGGTTAGATGCGCATGTTTTTGTTTGTTGTCAGAAAGTATTATTGTACTAGTTTTATTTTGTATCAGGTCCAGAAAAAGACAATTACTCAATTGCGGAAGCATATATATTCCATCGCATTCAGTGGTCTTTTGTTTGTTATGGACTATATTCGTTTTGTTCTCCGCACCCTAACAGTTTTACTATAGAGTTCAGAATTTCCCAATGTTCCTTTATTGTACATCTACATTCTTTCTTGAAATGAATGATATTTTTTGACCACGCAGATTAAATTAGAGCATTTCTCAACGTATTGATAAACCAGAAAAGGTAAGCAAGAATCTACTAACTGCTAGCAATGATACAGCCTAACTTTTTTTCTCACTTTTAGTGCTCTGGTTGATACCCTTTCGAAATAGGTTAGATCGATATTCTCATGAAATAGTCTCTCACATCACTGTTTACAATATGGCTGAGTGGGGCACAACGGCCTCCTCACGAAGAAATCGATAAAAATAATGGAAAACAAGCCTGCACGGAATGTCTAACCATAAGAGGGCTTGGAATCTACATGTATAAAGTTTACGAACTCTTTCATCGAACTTAAAAATATGTGGTTTTACCAACTCCCCTACCCAAAACTAGATCAAAATATTCGTTGCCCACAAGTTTCGGAAAAGAAGAAGACAATTGTTCGTCTTCTCTAATATTACGAAATTGAGCTTGTCTAGAAAGCTCTATAAGATGGCGTTAGTAAAGAATCTTTCGCTGAGTTGTTATTTTTACATTTTTGAGTATTTTATATTCATGTTCAGTGAAAACAACCCAGGAGCTGTTTGATTCCAATTTTGGGGTTTCTCAAGTTAAAATGGATAAAGAAATTTCCTAAAGGTGATATTTGTCAAAACACCCTAAGGAGCAAAAATTCATTAAACCCAAACTTGTGTGCGGGGCCTTCTTCGCTTTCTTATTTGCGAGAATTCTACTTTTCTTACTTTGGTATCTGGAGTGGCCCACTGGCCCAGTGAAAAGTTTTGCCTCATAAGCCAGATATCGCGTAGTGGCATCTTTCGTAAACTTTCTTTCGGGCTTTCTAACTGAGCACTTTCGAAATATTCGTGTCACTTTCTTACGAAATAGTATTTCGTCACACTGCTTATTTATAGACGAGAGGCACATCAACGGCCTACAATTATTCAAATCAATAGCAAGAAGGAAAAATAAGCCTGCGGTGTAGGGAGGGTTTTGTTTTCTGGAAAAGAGAATGTTTATGATAAATGTTACGAAATCTATTCTTTGAAATGGAAAATCATGTTTGTGTTTATCGGCGATGAATAATTTAGGGACAGCTATTATGACAGCTTTCATATTCCATTCGGATTCAGACGGAAAGAAAGAAAATACGTCTGCAGTGAAGAGTTTCTGTTTCATGGTAAGAAATAGTTTTTCATCAATTATTACGAGATCATTTCTATAAAGAAGAAAATTATTTAAGTGGTTGCTTGCATGTTATATGTTATAGGTACAGTGATATAGTCAGTGCCAAGAGTAACAATGGAGTGTAAAGAATACAACGTCCGTCTGAGCCCCTTTGGCTAGCACCGCGCCAGCATTTGGCGGCTACTCTCCGTTCAACATTGTACTTTGCAAGAACGAGCGTGCAATTTGCCTGCAGACGCGGTGTTAAAAACGCTAAAAACAGGGACACTCCGTTATTCGTCTTGAATCGCACTATACAACAGAATGATTTAAATTCCTCTCATGTCATCAGTGAAACCCTAACGGACAATTAATTGTAGTTAAACAGAGTAAAAAAGGTCTTATATTTTGATAGGACACTCAATTGATCTGATAACAACAATCCTCTAAATGATGGATAAGTTAGATGTCAGATGGATAAGATACACTATTTTTCAACAACATGTGATTCTGTAGATCCCTGAATCCTAGCCCATCTACAGATTTTTATATATACATAATCAGCGGGGTAATTGAATTTAATGTAATAACTTGAGCCGTTGCTTCTGCGATAACAGACCTCCAATTGAAAAAAACAAATATATTTTATATAATCAGAAAGAATTCGTAACAGTATTACAAATTATGTACACACAATTTAGAGCGAAAAAACTATATTTATATAGGGGGGGGGGGAGTCTATGTTGAAAGAAAAGAGGGAAGACATCATTTAAATAAGATTTCGAAAGTTGCTGACAAATTAAAAAGATAAATCATGGCCTGAATATTTATGCTGCCATGTAAAATAGTTCTGTAGTTCAAAAATATTCAACTTTTCCAGTGCATTGTTTTTCTGATTCTTTAAAGGATAGTTTACTGTTGACTGGCGTAGTTCTTTTCACTTAAATCTAAGTTAGACAACATCTATTTCTCGAACGTTTATGAATATACAATAACAATAACAAGCTATTTAAATCAAATAGCCACAAAATACTTTCATAATCTCTAGAGAACCAGTTCCGACACCCGGAGTCAATATCACCCATTTGCTGTCAACGCACATTATTTCTTGTACAGCCGAATTAGTTAGGGTGATGTGGCCGTCATTAAACTAAATGAGTATTTGTATAAATATTGAAATAGGCTATTGGTTTTTGTTTAAATTTGTGATTTTGTCTAGATGTGAGAGCAGAGGTCTTTTAATCCGTGAAGATTTGAAGCCGTTGGTTCGACTCTCCATGGCTGGAGAAGGCTCCGAAAATCAGCAGATTGCTTATAACATTTCATGCACCCGTAACCTAAGTATTAGAAAGGAAAGTTTCGCATTTAATGGCCAAACACAAGCGCCGAAGAAATCTACAGTTATTGTGTGATATGTGGGATTACGGGAAATTAAACAGTATACTTCAAAATACTTTTCTAATCAATAGTAAAACTTACGTCCATCGTCAAAAAAGCACCATCCGGAACAGTGCAGGTTACGGTCATAATGTTACAATTAACGCTGAAAATGTTTTCTGATTACCAAATCACGAACTAACAGGCGAAGCAATCCCAATTACAATCAGAGCTGGTTACCGGCCTGGCCCGGTCTGAAATGTTGAAACCCTGGCTGGGCCGGCCCGATAGCCACCTCTGGGCGTACACAGAGCTGGTTACCGGCTTGGCACGGCCTGCAATTTTGAGACCCTGACCGGGCCTGCCCGATCACCACCTCTGGGCGTACACAGAGCTGGTTACCGGCTTGGAACGGCCTGCAATTTTGAGACCCTGACCGGGCCTGCCCGATCACCACCTCTGGGCGTACACTGAGCTGGTTACCGACCCGGCATGAGCTGGTCGGATAACCACCTCTGATTACAATGATACCAAATTCCCATTTCAATTTATAATTCTGAGCAAACTATAGTTCATTGTTAAATTCAGCTGAAGCTTATGGTTGAATTTCAATATGTAAGTAACCTTGATTTTGGATCAACGGGTATGGGATCCATTTCAGGTGTATTACTTGGTGGATACGGCAATAACTTCACATCTGATTCTACACAAGTAGAGCATGTCTGAATCAAACACTTAATTATATAGCTGTTTTCTTCGAAGTATGAATTACTACAAAACTGTTATTATGCAAACATATGTGCTTCAAACTTATTCAATCAATTTTATGAATGTTCATAAATTTTTGAAACAAAAACACGTGGAAATTGTGCTATGTAGATGGTGAGACGTCGGGAATGTGCTTTATTTGAAATTTATACTAACCGTTGTTGTTGTTGTTGAAGTCGATGTTGATGTAGTAGTCGATGTCGATGTTGAAGTCGATGTTGAAGTGCTAGTCGAGGGGGATGTTGAAGAAGCTGTTGTACTTGTTTCTACCTACAAGATATTTGTCCCAAATATTATCGCCATTGAGGATAAATCAAAAACAGGAAAATAAATATTATGTTTCAAAATATTTGCGACTGTGACTGGGACTTTAGAAAGACACGATCATATTTTCTTCACAACTTAATTTCACTCACCTAGGTTCACTGAAACATCTATCTCGATTCTTCACATTGAAATAACCACTTTAATGAGATATTATAATCTACAACAAACCAAAGAACGCAGAGCGCGGTGGTATTCGTAGGCTTCCGCAATTGCGTATTTGTCTTTTTCTGAACATGATACAAAACGAAACTAGTACAATAATATTTTCCTGACAACAAACAAAAAATTGCGCATCGAACCATATGAAGGAAGTTTAATTTTACCAAAGAACGAGCGATATGAAAAACCATAAACAAGACCTCGCGCTGCAACCTTCTTTTTACCATAAAACATATAGTTGAATAGGTTTATAGGCATTGGGAGCTTCATAGCATTATTGTTTTAGTGTTTCGGTTCATGTCCATGTTTATATGAACACCTAATGGATAACTCTTACCGTTACAGAAGCCGTTGTGCTTGTTGGGGGTGTAATTGTTGCTGGAAAACAAATTATAACTGAGGAAAACATGTTTTCTCACTTCCTGGCTCAACAGTCTGCATGCACGAATAAGAATAGTGTAAAAGTGTGATTAAAAATACTAATTTCATCATATTGCTCGAAAGAATGGGGTAGCGACTAGCTGCTGCGAAAACAGTCGTAGTGTACAATATTGCTTAGGTGAGCGTTATAATTAACGGAAAAATTCAGCTTTAACGAGATACGCAAAAAGTAGGATCGCAGACTTTTTCGGCTAATTAGATCAGTTTGAGATCAAGATACCGCACACTTTATAGACTCTATTTTCCCGTTCAGTTCCGGTGGAAGGAATACAGGAAATTAAATGAAAAAAAAAATTTGTAGTACCTCAAACTTAGTGAAAACTTTCAATTTTTCCCCGTGAACTAGCTCACCTTTTATATGCACTTAGGCATTTATTAGGTATACAGACAATAGGAGAAGAGTTCTTGGTTTTGAATGCTCACATATTGTCTAGATAGTATTGTGAGTATAGTAAGACAACTGGGCCGGCCCGTACTGAGCATTGTGCATAGAAATTGTATGTGCCTATAGCACTTATTATATGTAACTCTTGACCCTTACAAAAGGGAGACGGACACTCTAACAGAACAGGCT
>JAQGAV010002964.1:0-13775 GCA_034691345.1 Phasmarhabditis papillosa | reverse complement strand
TAGAACAAGAGTTGCAATATAATGTTTATTGTGGCGTACAGTAGCCATGAAGAGTTAGTACTAATGAGAAACTAAAACAAATACAGTAGAACAAGAGTTGCAATATAATGTTTATTGTGGCGTACAGTAGCCATGAAGAGTTAGTACTAATGAGAAACTAAAAGGAAAATTAGAACCGATCGATTTATCAAAATTTTTATCCGTTTCTTTATTGTGTATTAGCGGTCAAAATCTCGATCAATTTTTTGCAAATATCTGACACGGAGCGCACCGTTGTTTAATTACACTTCATATTAACAAAATACTTTTACCTACCGGCAAGTTAATCATTATAGTAAATTCGTATAGACCCTCTGTTACAACAAGTGATAATAGAAGTTATTCATATGTGCCTACTTTATAATTAGACTTGAACTATGTTTTACTGTTTGTGATTATGCGTTTGACCGCAGGAATTTAGCATCAGATTTTGATTTGCTAAGTTATCCCGTATTTGTGCAGACTGAATATTTGAAAGGAGCCGTCATTTGTCAGCGGAATGAATGGCCAAAACCCTACCTCGAAAAAATGTACTATTATTGTGATACGAGTAATTCACGTAAATAAACACTTTGAAGACTTCTGAAAAAGTTTAGTAATACTATCATTGAACTATCGCAACTGTAAACTTACATAGGATATAATATAACGCTCGCCACAATTCCATATATGCAAGAAACAGCTTCAAATAGCTTACTAATCTTTCCATTTAAGAAACAAAAACAATTTCAGATAATATTATAAACCAAAAGTTGCGTTTTTTATGTATGGCAAAGTCTACATTACTATGTTTTGACAGCGTTTGTTTTCAATGGACGATAAAGCATTTGTTTGACAGAATTCTTTAAAATACAAAGGAAAAATTTAGTTATTGCTAACGATTACTATGCTTTATTACGTACTTGATTAATTCACTGAAGCAAAACTATGTTATTCAACAAAATATTCAATCAGACATTAAGTTATAGACTGGCAATGATTTATTATTATTCTTAATTAGTATATGTATCAAATATCTGTTTGATTATTAATGATCGTAGTCTTGTAGTTTCACAAGGTTTTGTCCATCGATATCTCCCTTGTAGACACCATCACTTTTGAAAAAGTAGGCAATATTTTCTGGAAATCCGTTTTTCCAAGTATCGAAATGAGCCTTCCTTCCGTCATCTGTGGTAAGATCACAGTAGAAATAGGTCTTGCCGGAGCAGCTGGGAGCTAAAAAGAATTTATGATCGCTGTATTGTAACGTGTAATTAGAAAAAGTTAAGTGCTGGGCAGAAATGAAAAATATTATTTTGTGACAATGTATATTTTCTTTTGGAGACGTTGGTCGAATATTTGGTATTCTTTGCTATATTTTGGTGGTTAGTGGAGATGAACAATAATACGGTTTGCAGGGTATTTATATAGTAAATAGGCTCCGCCCACCCCTGGCAGGGTGCCAAAGTGGCAAACAGTGCTAAAGAAACAACATTGCAGTTCAAAAAGGTTGTGAACAGACATAGCGACATCTATGGAAGCTTTGTAGGAAAGTCCATCTGTATCCGACTTACTAAAATCCAATTGTACGCTCTGTCCTTCGTTCAAGTCCTGCGGGCCTGCAGCACATTTTAGATGGGCTATGGTGCCTGGCAGATTGGAACCAACCTCAAATAAGGGGCTAATATTAGGAACCGAAAGAACTGGAATGTTGGTAAAGTGTGAACGTGCCATACTCTTACATTAGTTTTATATAGAGGAATAGATTCAGCATACAAGTATCTTAAACATATTGTTATCTTAGTTAAACTCAATTTCGTACTTATCACTTGATGTAGCACACCTGCTTTTTTTATTTGTAAGACTATAATTATTATAGTATATAACAAACAAAAGGCCACAGAGCGCGGTGGTATTCATGGGTTTCCGCAATAGCTATTTGTTTTTCTGGATATGATTCTAAATAAAACTGGTACAATAATATTTTTCTAACATGAAACAAAACGTTGCGCTTCGAAAGATATAACGCATTTCTAATTTTGCCACAGAACGGGCGATTTTACAAACTTTGCACAACACCGCGCACCGCAGTCTTCTTTTTGTTATGGACTATACTAACCTTAACAATATTGGCCTGAGCTAGTACTAAAGCGAGGGCAGAGAGGAATACAATTGTATACATGGTAGTTGGATGAATGCTCTGTTTCATTTAGTATCTTTTATACTCTTTAAATATTCCGTCATGTGTTTTTCAAACTAAAATAGACGCTAATCATGCAAATTCTTACTTTTATTGAAAAACACGCCTAAAAACAAGTCAGTGGATGGGGGTTGATTCTATTACAGTTCTGTTTAGAACACTGATAGATTATCATATACTCACAATTTTGGACAATCAGTAGGGGTTGACAGGTGTTCATTAATGGTCAAATGATTTATAAAATAAATGTTTTGTCACCTGATAAATATTTTTAGTAGGTAGGCAGATTCTACCGTCCTCTTTTCGAGGAACAAATGGATACGTGAAGTTTGTGTGATACTGGCATCTATAAGCCAAAGGAAAAGCTTGTTCAAAAACTATATGTTTTAGCGTGCCTGCGGGTGCGGTGTTGAAAACCCATGGATGCCAATCTAAAAACACTGATGTAATTTTAAAAGTCGCGAAAGAATTCGTCCATTTATTCAATATAAACTTTTTGAATGTTCCATTTGTATTCCTTGTGGTTTCTGCACAGTGTAGTCAGGCTTTGAAAATATTTACAAATCAAGGACTATTTTCATTAGCCGAGTATAAATTACTGTTTTTCAAACAAAACGGTCAATAATTCTGAATATGCTTCAGTACTGAGGGATTCTTAGAATCTGTGCAACATATATGTATTCAGTGGGAACCAGCGATGTGCGCCGTCCGCATTCCGCCGTCCACGTCCGCTGTTTTCAAAAATTTTATATTATTTTTTTGGCAGTTGTTCTTGTATTTCGGTGTAAACTAACATTAGAACCCGGATGATGGGTAAAGCAGACTATTTCTTTATATTGGATTCAAATTTATCTTACAAATCGGAACTGAATAGGGAAACAGTAATTCTTGTTGAAATTCTAATAATTATTTTTTTGCGAATTCTGCATATTACAGCAATTAGAGCACCTGTTCTCAGTATAATAATTAACCTAATAGCCGGAAGAAATATATAAAAAACACTTCACAAGATGTGCTAAAGTGTTCCCATTGCTACAGTAACATTTATAGTTTTAGTTTGTTTTACAAAATTGAAAGTTTTCGCCAAGTCAAACTATTTCTGGGTGATTGCAAAATCACTTGTAAATTTGATGGGAGCCCGAAACAACTTGTTTATTTGGACCAAACTTGTTCACAAAAGTAGTCCGTTGAAATAAGAGTAATATAAGGAGAAAAGGTAGTATCAACCATAGTACACATCCATATTAGATTACTTCTTTTTATTATATTAGAGAGTTGCTTCTGTTTGTCTTCCTGCTGCGGATACCTTTTTTGAGAATTGTTTGCATGTTATAATTCCTAAAGAAACAATTTTAAATGGGAGAAAAAGAAAAGGATATATTCGCGTTAGAACCGTAGATCACTAATTTTGTGTTTTTTTACCGATCGACATTCGAGTTCCGATTTCCTGGAGTATGTCACCATATTTCGATAAATAAAAACAACAAATTTCAATTATTTCGTTTTGTAAGAATTGTCATTAAAATTAAAAGAAGTTGACTTACTGAGTATTCCTTTTCTATAAGGGTCATTCATAGTCATAATAAGAAACGGAGTTACTATGCCACAACTGAATATAGACAATATCAGGATATTACCAATTACTAAATTGAATGTTATAAAACTTATAAGAAGGTTATCCTACCGAATGTATTTGAAATTTTCAGAACCACGGTCATCAAGAGAAATCCAGCAGGTGCAAACACCAAAAGAAGTGGTAGACTGAGCTGAATGAAAATTTGATTCCAGAAAGATTGTTTCAGACTTCTTGGTAATGCTAAGTGTGAAACATTCGAAATACTTAAAATTGCTATTGAGAACTATTTTCCTACTTTCAAAACACACAAAATTCTATTATGAGTTACAAAATATGCCCTACACGATGACATTTGGACAGTCTATGATTGTGACAAAAACTTAAGTTTTACCTGTAGAATAAGGTTTATCGTAAATTTCATATTACGGCGTTTACTTTCGTTAGATGTAAATTGTTGGCTCGATATATTTCTGAAGGCAACAGTGCATAAAATAATAGAAAATATCACCATAGAAAAAAGAAGAATGAATAAGGAAGAACAAATAAATAGAAGACCATATTGAAGGTAGTTATTTGCATAACTCTCTCCGTAGAAAGTTTTTTCATTCGCAAATTCAACAAGACAAGAAGTACCCTAAGATAATCATTACCAAAGTCAACTTGTTTCAATAGGATTCGCTCACTTTGATGTGCTGTACATTATAAATTAAGTTCTGAACAAGTAAAAGTGCCAATAAACAGGATTAGTGGTTTAACAATAATTCTAATTTAAAGCAGTTCGTTCAATTACTTTATGGTATATTCCCAAAAATTCCCAAACTGATGTAATTTTCAAAGTCGCGAAAGACTTCGTCCAATTATTCTATATAAACTTTCTGAATGTTCCCTTTGTATTCATTTTGTTTTCTGAACAGTGTAGCCAGGCTTTGAAAATATTTACAAAACAAGGACTATTTGCATTAGCCGGGTAAAATTACCGTTTATCAGATAAAACGGTCAGTGTGACTTGCTATTGAGGGAATCTTAGAATCTGTGGAACATATACGTATTCAGTCGGAATCAGCGATTTGCGGAGCTTCGCTGTCCGCAGAATTTGAAAAAGTGTCCACAGTTCGGGTCCGCGTCCGCAGATAGTTAAAAATGCTCGTCCGTACATAGATGTCTGAATTTTATTAAGATATGCCGGTATCTCAGGCTTGTAGTGTTCCTTCAAGAACCTCTAGTTTGAGTGCTTTATAGCAGAAAGGCCTGAGAGGGACAAATGGTAAGCGCAAAAGGCAGTAATGCGCCGAACATATATTCCTAAAAGCACTGATGTAATTTTCAAAGTCGCGAAAGACTTCGTCCAATTATTCTATGTAAACTTTCTGAATGTTCCCTTGGTATACATTTTGTTTTCTGAACAGTGTAGCCAGGCTTTGAAAATGCATTAGCCGGGTAAAAATTACCTTTTATCAGATAAAACGGTCAGTGTGATTTGCTATTGAGGGAATATTAGAATCTGTGGAACATATACGTATTCAGTGTGCGGAGCTTCGCTGTCCGCAGAATTTGAAAAAGTGTCCACAGTTCGGGTCCGCGTCCGCAGATAGTTAAGAATGCTCGTCCGTACATAGCTTACTGAATTTTATTACGATATGCCGGTATCTTACTATTTTAATATTGAAATTGTTGTTTTCAATTCTTACGCATCTTTCAGTGTCGATTTGGAACGGTTCTATTCTGCCAACACGCGGTATTCCGGTGATTAAAAACGTCTACTTGTATGCTAGGGATAGCGGGTTCAAATTCTCCCAAAATAAAGATTCCTTCGCATCATATGTGTTTTACTATAGAACACATAAGGTGCGAAGAATCCCCGCTTTCCTAGGCTCCAGAGTCACTCCAGTCATCTGTGGTCACAGGTTATGAAGTAAATCCCGAGAAACAAACACCCGATTTGTGTTGGAAACATGATTAGACATATTTACCCACATAAAAACAGACTACACATCCATATTAGATTACTTTTTTTTATTAGATTAGAGTGTTGGTTCTGTTTGTCTTCCTGCTTCAGATACCTTTTTTGATAATTGCTTGCATGTTATCATACCTAAAGAAACAATTTTAAATGGGATTGTTCGAGGAAAAATCTACGATTCTAACGCGAACCAAGTAGATTAAAAACTGATTTTATGTTTTCACGGAGCAATATTCCACCGGACATCTCAATAGGAAGTTCTTATTTCCAGCAAGATATCATATTTCGATGAAGAAAAAACAACATTTTTCAATTATATCCTTTTGAAAGAGTATCCATTAATATTAAAAGCAGTTTACTTACTGAGTATTCCTTTCCTATAAGGATCATTTATAGTCATAATAAGCGACGGAGTTACTATACCACAACTAAATATAGACAACAACAGTATATTTCCAATTACTAAATTGAATGTTATAAAACTTATAAGAAGGTTATCCTACCGAATGTATTTGAAATTTTCAGAACCAGGGTAATCAAGAGAAATCCAGTCGGTGCAAATATAAAAAGAAGTGGTAGGCTCAACTGAAGGTAAATTTGATTCAAGGATCATTGTTTTAGAATTCTTAGTAAAGATTACCATAAGTATAAACATTCAAAGTATTGAAAACAGCTTTCATTCCTTTTAAAAATGAATTTGCTTAACATGGTGAAACTTAGATATGATGAAAAAACTTTTACCTGTAGAATAAGGTTTATCGTAAATTTTACGTTACGACGTTTAGTTTCTGGAGACGTGAGCGGTTGACTAGATACATTATTGAAGGCAACTGCGCAGAAGATGATGGAACATACCACAATTCATACAATAAGAAAGAATAAAGAAGTAAAAATAAATATAAGACCATGCTGAAGTCCATTATTTGCATAACTCTCTCCAAAGAAAGCTTTCTCTGTCACGAAATCAACAAGGCAGGTAGATGACAAAAATCATCAGCATTAAATATAAATAGCGAAAAAATTGATGAAAATTGAACGACTTCAAGAGATGTTGCATTTTGTTTTTGCATTTGTTTGCATTTGGGTTGCAGCTTTCTGAAAAAGGTTTTCTGAAAAATTACTTACTTCCATAACAACATATCGATTGTGGTAAAGTTCTGACATTACTGGAATTCCAATAAAACTAAAAAAAGCAATAATAAAAGAATAAATGGTGAGATAAACTGAGATATTCGTTGCCGACTTTCACTTTAGATAATGATTAGGTTCTATGAAAGTACATTGCATTCTATAAAATAATATAACAGATGTGAAGAAACAGCAGCTGACCAAAAACAATGCCGCAAAGTACGATTGTATAACAGCATCGACTTTGAAAACATTGAATACACCATACATATGCCCAATCGTATAGGGAAAATATACTATGGGAATCTATAACTGATAAATTATTCTACTACAAGATCACAGTAATACGTTTGATGGCCGGCAATTTGGTCTATCGACCACTCGATAGCCGAAAAATTGGGAAATTGGCAAGTCCAAAAACATTTTTATGACAAAATCAACTCTTTTATGTAAAAATTCTGATAAATAATAATCGAAAACGTCAATTACCATGCCCATTGTATTGTTAATGTCATATAACTATGTCATGTAACAAAAAAACTAACCTTTTCGAACAATACCTACTGAAAACTTTTACCCTGACAGCACTAGGCCTTTTTGACTGTAAAACCGATGTTATTAATATCTTACAGTAAAAATGTTTACATCTATGACTAGAAGTCCATTTATGATTAGATGTGTTAGAAGATAATACTTATAACGTCTCATATTGGCTGTAGAATAGTTTAATACAAAATAACTAGCAAAAACAATAGAGACAATAGATAAGATAGATAATAAGATATGCCCACATATATAAAGAAAAGGATCTGTTTTAAGTAGATCACACAGTTCTTGTATTTCGGTATAATTTAACATTAGGACGCAGATGATTGGTGAAACTGAATTCGAGAGTCTATTGCTTTATATCGGATTACTCTTTCAAATTTATCTTACAAGTCGAAACTGAGTGGTGGAAACGGTCATTCTTTTGAAATTCTAACAATTATTTTTTTGCAAAATCTGCATATTACAGCAGCTCGAGCACCTGTTCTCAATATCAATAATAAGTTAATAGCCGAAAAAAATAAGTATAAAATAGATGTGCTAAAAGGTTTCCATTGCAATATTAACAGTTAAAGTTTTAGTTTTTTTCACAAAAATGAAATTTTTCGCATTTCAGGATGATTGCCAAATCACTTCAAAATTTGACCGGAGCCTGAAACAACTTGTTCATTCGGACCAAACTAGTACCCAGAAATCTGAAAAAAAGCTGAATATAGTGCATCGGCCGGGAATCGAACCCGGGCCGCCTGCGTGGCAGGCGGACATTCTACCAATGAACCAAAGGGCTTACACAGTCGGCGTTGATAGTCAATTCGGGACTAAATGAGGTACCTAAAAGAACTAAACGCGCTAAACAAAAGATTCGATTTTCAAAGTCCTTGTTTTTGGATATGGAATGATTTTCCATTCACAGTGTGATTATTTATCGAAATGGGTCCAATCAATACCACATTCGTTAAAATGAATAAGTATGTTCAGCGTTAGATCTTTCGGTACCTCATTTAGTCCCGAATTTATTAAATCATTTAGATCAACTAACAGATTCGAACGACGGCGACGACAACATGACATTCATTTTCAGTATGTTTATCACAAAACATTCAACAATTTAAATGAAACTACGAAATATTGATTTAGAACGAGACTCACTCAAAGCGACTAAAACATAAAAAGTGTTCTAGGCTTTATCATCGTTACAAACACTCTTTTTTTGTGATTTGCTTCATTGCTGGGTTTGATGTCTATATTTATGAATGCCACTCAACTAGGTCAATGGGACCATAGGGCTAGGAAAAGGCCGGCCGACCCGAACCGAGCCGGCCCGTTTCTAAAATGTTCGGCCCCAGTCCAGCCCTGGGGGACACAAACCTAATGTAATGGCACACTCAAAGAATATTGTTAAACCTTTTTATTGATTTAACCACCGAATAAGATAATTATCCTTTAAGATTGCAACCACAACCACGCTACATAATATCTAAGTAAAACTGGAGCAAGATGGTTCAGTTGGTTTTTTCTGGCCGAATCCCATCGCTCCAACCTAATACAATCCCACGACAATCTAATGATTTAAATCTTGTCAATAATCAATAAAAGTGAAAAAAAGCAATGATGAAAATATAAATGGTGAGAAAAACTGAGATATTAGTTGCCGATTTCCACTTTAGATAATGATTAGGTTCTATGAAAGTACATTGCATTCTATAAAATAATACAACACAAGTGAAGTAACAACAGCTAACTAAAAACAATGCGGCAAAGCACGTTTGTATAACGGCATCGACTTTGAAAACATTGAATACACCATAAACAAGTCCAATATTGTAGGGAAAATATATTATGGGAATCTATAATTAACAAACTCAGTCTCAAAAAGTCTTGGACAATTACACATATTCCGTAATTTAACTTTCTAATATTCCGAATCATTTTGTCGAAACAAAATAACGATCATAAACGAATAACAAATGTATTGCTGTTTTTTTATTTGTACTTTTGGGAAATAAACATTTATTATTATGAACTTGTTTTTACACTGGCATCACTACCCCTTTTTGACTGTAAAACCGATGTTATTAATAACTTACAGAAAAAATGCCGACATCTATGACTAGAAGTCCATATAGTATTAGATGTATTAGAAGATAATACTTGTATTGTCTCATACTTGTTGTAGAATAGTTTAATACAAAATAACTAGTAATAACAATAGATACAATAGACAAGATAGAAAATAAAATATGCCCACATATATAAAGAAAAGGATCTGTTTTAAGTAGATCACAAATGTTCTGCACTTCGGTATAATTTAACATTAGAACACGGATGATGGGTAAAGCTGACTTTCTCTTTATATTGGATTACTGTTTCAAATTTATCTTACTAATGGGCACTGAGCAGGGAAACGGATATTCTTGTTGAAACTCCAATAATTATTTTTTGCGAATTCTGCATATTACAGTAGTTGTAGCACCTGTTCTCAGTATAATATTTAACTTAATAGCCGGAAGAAATATATACAAAACACTTCACATGATGTGCTAAAGTGTTCCCATTGCTATAGTAACAGTTAAAGTTTTAGTTTTTTCACAAAATTGAAAGTTTTGGCCAAGTAAAAATATTTCAGGGTGATTGGTAAGTCACTGAAAAATTTGACGGGAGCCAGAAACCACTTGTTCATTTGGACCAAACTTGTTCACAACTGTAGTCTGTTGAAATAAGAGTATTTATCACGAGAAAAGGTATTATCAACAATCAATTGCAAGTTATTTCCACATAATTGAATATGTCTTGAAATAGTCGTCTCCATTTGCCTCATCGACTTGAACTATACGATTACGGCTCTTCCGTTGCATATAAATCATTAGAAGAGGAGCAAGCAGTGTATATAAAGGATAAGCCTAAAACAAGATAAAAAGTTCTGTTCTTTAATGATTTATTTGAGAAAAATGAGAATTGTAATCATTAATTCTAATATTAGTAATAATAATTTATTTCCAGTATCGTAAAGCTCGTTTATGTGAAATCTTAGAAACGCTGGGTAGTACATTTCTGCCATTCTTTTATTTTTAAGAATAATATCAACGAACTTCTAAAAATTCCACAAACTAAACCAGCACGAAAGAGCTACGAACAAAAAATTTCCTTAAAATAACTTACATTGAAAAGAGTTACCAAGATTTTGAAGTCCAATTGAGTAACAGACGTCGAATCTTCCACAATGCTGAAACTTCGATATATTCCACACTTATGCTATATATGCTTTTTTACAAGTTCCGAAGTAACATATGCTTAGCGCTTTTTGTTTCAACTGAGGTCCTTATGTTTTACGCACGTGTTTCGAACTGTTTCCAGCAACCTGCACACTGGCTGGGTCCCGCCGCGAAACCTACAGTAGGACATCAAAAGTAGGATTTGAACTGATATACGTCAAGGATTGCGCGCCTTCAGTGTCGTCGGGCAAGCTGTACGTACTTCACGTCGCTCTGTTTCGTATACCTTCGGGAATTATGTTATGATTAACCTCGTGTTGTAGTTTTGTTCTTCTAACCTTGTACATAAATCTCTATCTTATCTCTCTCTCTTTTACTTCTTGTTGGGGAAACTTAGGGGCGAAACTTGTCGGCGAGCCATTCTACCTCGAACCACCGGGGAAGAAAAGGTAAGCATAGGTAGCTGGATCGGGGCCTAAAAGTGGCTCAGAAAAGGCTATCTACGCTCAACAGTCCTTTAATACTCACGGAAAAAAATTAAACCTTGTCTTTTGGCCATTACAGTTTTCTGAGTTATTTTATAATCTGAGTCTAATACATTACTTAATGTTAGCTTTTACTCTAGTTCCATAAAAGGCTTAAGATTGGGGCGAATTGACCCAGTGGATAGAAGCTTTGCCTCATAATCTCGAGGTGGATGGTTAAAATCCGTCCGAAGAAAGAATTCTTGTAAATTTCTGATCCGCTGCCTCCGCTCCACAGGTGCTGTGCAATGGAGTCCTGGCTCCCTACGGTCCCTTCGTCTCACTTCATCCTCTAAATATATGTGATCTCGTATTTTGTAAAATATGAATAAACAATCTATTTTTAAGAGAACCTCAAGTGAACCCCCTCCCTCCACCCCTATACAAGCCTTTTTAACGGGGAAAAACGGATTATGTCAAGATTAGTTTGAATTCGGCAAAATTTGCTCAATAAATTACTTGTAGAGTAGAAACTGTGCACTCCAGAGGCAGATTGAAAATATTGAATGAAACAACATTGTGGGTAGCAAGCCTGCCAGTACATCTTTGTTTCTCTGATTTTCAAAACGGAGAACCAGGTTGAAGGATTTTCTGAATAAGCTGAATAAGCTGAATAAGCTGTGAATAACTATACAAAACAGTAAAGAACTAACTTTTTTGACTGTCTCTTGTTCACCACTCTCAGAAACATTAGTAGCACTGCAGAAACACAGTCGATGCTAAGAGTAAGACCCATAAACACGTTAACCAAACCTAAAATATAATATTGCCTCATTCCAAAATACGGCAGATCAATTTATTTCAAATTTGACGGTTAATTATGCCGAATTCCTATGGTAGCATACATTATTTTCCAAGAATCACAGAAAACTATTTATTATATAGTTGAGTATATAAACAGCACTTACTTATTTGAGGTAGGTCTTTGTAGAAAAAGCCGGCCGTACAGACTTTAAGGGTTCCTTCCAGGGGAAAACTGAAGTGCATAAGATATAAATTTGAGCATTCTCCCAAAATAACCTGAAGATAATCGTTGGTTTAAAGGGACATACCCTCTGGTTATTTGCAGCTTTTCTTATTTAAAAGAGCTTTTGTTTATGATCACAATTTCATTTTAGCAACCATATTTTTATTTTGCAAATGGTTGTCCTTCCTTTTCTAGGTACTTACAGAAGCTATTGCCAGACCCCAACCGAGTCTATTGCTAAAGGTATCATATCTAACTCGATTCATCATAGCAACAATCCGCTCGATCGTTAGTGATAACTAAAAACCAATACCGATGAAACATTCAATATAGTGTTTGCATTCAATCATAATTCTATGTATTGCTAAACTTAAGTCAACTGTGAAAACAAATGTGATACTTGTACTTACGAAAATTACTACTGTAATTACGTAAACACATATAATTTTGGAACAACTTCTCAACAATGTCCTTGAAGTCACTAGTACTAACCTCAATTTTTCTCTTTTTGTGGGAACGGAAACTGTTCTATTTCGGTGTTCTTACCTCCGTGAAACTGGCAATAGCTATCAGAGAATTGCCTGTGTGCCGAGCTACAAAACAAGTTTCTGTTGTAATGTAGGCATTGCAAGAAGATGCAAATTGTAGCAGAAGTATTGTGTACAACTAAAAAACTATAAATATTGGAAAAATCGAAAAGCTATTCACTAAGAATTTTTCCAAAAGTTGTTGTTGATATTTGATTTTAGAAAATATGGTAAACTATTCAAAATATAGTTGTTGTCTAATATGTATTAGTTATGATTTTTATTTAAACGTATGTTTACGTGTGTTGCCGAGTTTGCATTTACAACAAATACATTCCCCGAATCAGATGGCGGCAAACCTGTATAGTCCCTAAAACAACCGCATGCATAATAAAAGAAACCAGGTAAAGGCGCAGGAGAACCTAAAAACATAACTTTTTGATTATATCGGTTATCTACATGCCAAAAAGCCCAACTTTGTTTGTTTCCCACTCTCCAAATAATTTTGACATATTATTCTCGAGCTCTCAAACTGTTTCTTCGAACGGAACTCATTTGCTAGGTTTTTTCATGAATTAATAACACATTTAACATAATAAGCCGCCAAGGAACCGTGTAATTTGGATGAAGAGTTCCGCTAATATGTCTTTTCATAAATATGACTGCTGTTATTATAGCGAGGAAGCTGAATAGAACATGACTGGATAATGACAGTTTCAGCCCTTTTGAATTTTGGTACTCCTGAGCATCCAAGCAGTTCATTTCTAGAAAGAAACTTGTTTAAAAACATTCAGGTATATTTAAAATACTATGTAGCAAAGTTAGACATAAATAAAGTGCAAAACTATCTTGAAGCTTGCGAAAGATGATCGAAAAAGTTTGAATTTTCCTGTGTTCCTTGAATAGAAAATATAATTTAGAAAAAAATGAAAATTATAACATTGAAGTCGAAAACAAGTATTTCAAACAGTGTTATGTGGAAAATGCGATATTTTCCGGCAATGAAATATGCACTTCACACAGAACTGATGGGAACCTCTTGTGCTGCAAACTTACATGTTTTACGCACGTATTTCAAACCCTTTCCAGCAAGTTCTACCGCCAGTCTGCGTCTCGC
>JAQGAV010002963.1:0-13778 GCA_034691345.1 Phasmarhabditis papillosa | reverse complement strand
TATATATATATATATATATATAACCCTTTTATATATTCATAGACTCAGTAAACAAAAGTTTAAACTATTATATAGAAGCATCAAGCTTAGAGTAAACATTCCTACCCCCTGTTCAGTTCTTCTTCGTTCATCGCTGTTTCGGGACCACCGGACCGGATAATTTCAGATATTCTGTCTCTTGAAAGAGGACGAAGAGAAGCCAAAAGAATATTTAGGATAGGACAAACTCTGTCGAAGGCAGTTGGAGACCTACATGAAATATTATTGTTATTTATTCTGTTAATTAGATTTTGTCTCAAAAAAGCTGAGTTTTTATTTTAACACATTACAACATTTACTAACATTTCTTACTTACGTGAAAGTGGCGTTCATATACATTGTATACAATGAATATAGATCAATTGGTAGTTGGTTTGCTGCCAATGTTTGAATATTCAGTTTTCCCGCCAAAACCAATTCGAGATATAGTTTCATATAAAGCATGTTACCCTGAAAGAAGACCAAGGTAGAAGACTGTCAGTGCATTTCATCTATTTTTCTTAAATAATTAGTTAAAATGCATGATTAGTAGTTCCACACAGTTAATTAATACATAATATAGAAATGAAATAATTTTTGTGGGTTGAGCTATACCTGTGATTGATCCACTAAACGTTCCGAAAACTCGGACAGGGGATCACAGTATGATAAACGACCGGAAGGGTTACGGGGTTCGGTTAGCTAAAATATAGTATAAGGAAGAATAATAAGTTTATTTTTATTTTTGAACATCAAATTCATACAGTTAACTAAGAGTCACAAATTCAGATATATTCCATGAAGTAATAATTACTTTTTTATTTAGTTTGACCAATTATGTTACAGCTAAATAAGTTACAAATTAAGAAAATGCAATTGTTATCGCTATAACTAATGAAATAGCCCCGTTCTCGTTCACCTCTCTAACTGTACTCATTTTAAACTCCACAAACATTCTGTTGTCTCGAACCACTCTTTCATCAAGAGTACAATCATCTAAAATATATTACATTATATTTATATTATACATAAGTTACAAACTAGAAACTAGAAACTTTCTTTGCCAGACCGAAAATTCATCTGTTAACTTTGTTAAACATGCAAACGTACCAATTCTGATACATCTGATCATAACATCTTCATTGATTGTTTGTATTCCCTGAGTATCCGATGTGATTACAATACGCATCCAATTAGGCAGAAGGGGAATTACAGAGTTTAAGAATGTTCCTATAGAACGACCGTCTTCACATCTGTGGAATTCTGCCTCATCAATACCGTCTATCAATACAACAAGACTTCCCTGAAATTAAAACATTTTAAAACTTAAAGAACAATTTTAAAATATTAACTTTAAAGTAGGAACGCATGTTTGACTTTTACTAGAACTAGGTCAGCAATCTGAATGCACCTAGGCTGATAGAATGACGATGCTCTGGTTTTAGAATGTAATATTATTGTAAACTTCTTTAAGTAACTGTAACTTACTTGATCGGTTGTTTTTAGTTGAGAAAGAGGTTCAGCAATCGCCTTTTTAAAGATATGTAAACTGTTGTGTTTAAGACATTCATCCATATTAAGCAGCGTTTGTAGAAACGGTGTCTAAAGAATAGGTTCAAAAGTAAAATATACTCAACAAGTTCTAACATAGTTATTTTGTGAAGCAAAATACTTCATAGATCAGTTTTATTAGTGGGAGTCTTAGCTATTTTGTAATATGTTTGTAAAAATGGTTACCTTTTGTAGCAACTGTGAATAACTCTTCAAGATTGGTGAAGCTGCAAGCAAAGCACCTAGATTACAGACAAATTCAGGAATTGAACAGGAGGCTGCCTGTAATAATACTAGTATTATTTTACTCTAATGGATAATTATTCTGCAAATGTTAATTATTAAGAGTATAACAATATGTAGTTGCACTAATCCTTCAGAATCTACGAAAGACTCTTTATATGTTAACCCTAAGATGAACCTCAATGTTTCGCTAAATATTTCTATTTTAGATTGCTTAACTTAAATTAGTTTGGTGTAGCCACAATTTAAATAAGTTTTTATTTTTCTAAACAACATACACTTTGTATACTACAAATGTGATATGCAGCAACCCTTCCAGCCACTGCCCGCAACCATTCATAATTTCTAGAAGGAAGGCTCGAGGAGTCGGAAACACAGCCAGAATCAAGCGTATCCGAGGTCTAAAGAAAGAAACATGTATTCAATGTTTAAAGTTATAAGAATATTTTTAAAAATAAATTTTTCTCCAGACTATATAAAATCTAAAATTTGGAATTATATAACTGGGTCCTATAGTGTGATTACAAATCTCCGAACCGCCTTTTACAAAATATAAAAAGAAGACATAGTTATTTCTCTAGAAAAAAACATTCAACCGACCTGAGGTGAATAGAACTGTGAGTTTAGTACAAGCTGGTTGAAAATAGTCGATTTACCAGATCCCTTAGCGCCTTGTATGATAGTTAATGGGACCTTTTCTACAATTGCTGATTGATAGATTTCTCTAAAATATAATACATAATAGGCTATATAAGTGGTTATCAGTAGTTAAGCAATGTTTTGTATAAATCTAAAAAGAAAAACCAATAGTGGTCATAATAACAAAGATAAGGAATCTGTGATACCAAATTCTTCAATTCAGAAAATTTGTTGATCGTTCTTATCCAGGGTCTGGTTGTTTTTATGATTTTTGTAAATAAATGTAGATGTATTAAGTAATGGTTTTTGATAATACAGCACTCTTATACATTTTAGTGGTACCTCATTGTCAATATTATAATATTCATAGTAACATTAATTAAAATACTATCGCCCATGTTCCGGCTACCTGAACACCCATTCCCTTGCAATGAAAGTCTCTTCCAAGGTATAATTAGAATACATATCAGTCAAAGTAAATAACGGATCCAAAGTAGATTGCGAAGAATTTGCCTAAGTTAATTGTTTTATTCAGTTTATAGTAAATAATATTTATAATTTAGATTGTGGTGAATGTTTCATATATTCACTGTATACATTTAAAATAAGAATGCTAAGTTCAAGTTATTCCTTTTTAGAATAAAAAGGAAACAAAATCAATAAAATAACCTGCGGGTAGTAACAACTTGTAGCCGTTATATAGTTCTATATAAATCTATTCCCAATGTACTGTTAGCATAATAATATTTTCTTAATTTATCCTTAAAGTAACTTACAATAATATTCCGTTTGGCCGGTTCAACCGAAGGTGCTCGTGAAATCCCATTTAAAGGATATGAAGGTCGAAGAGAATTCGTACGAGACATTACTGAAAGAAATACTATTATCTTAAATCATTTTGTATGCATATAATAATAATAATAATAATAACAACAACAATAATAATAATAATAATAATAATAATAATACTAATAATAATAATAATACAACAATTTCAATATACACAAAGTTTGTAGACAGGTTCCCAGCAAATTAGTGCCAGCCGTTCGCTTTTTACATGTTTTTTTCCCCAGCTTGAACAGCAGCCGCATTTAAACATAAATCATTATGAGGAACGGAGAAATGATAAGAGGATATTTAAACAATTTTAGAGGAATTACTTGTGGCTAGTTAGACAATATAACATTTAATTATTTTAGTATTTCTGAAAAGGGAAACCATAACTTTTACAAATATGTTTTCTGTTGAAGTAAAAGTTATCGAATACAATTATAATCAGCCTCATACTAAAATACTTATGGTTAGCTACATATAGAAGTTTGAAACATTTTCTGCATAACGTTGTATGAAGATTTTTATCTCGAGCAGCGTTTACAAGTTTTGAATGATTATAAAAACTTATTATCTTAATAAAACTAATACAATTAAATAGATTACCTGTGTTAGGTCTGCTCTCTCGAGGTTGTCGTTTTTGTTCTGTGTTCAATAGGGATAAAGTTGAGTTATTCGGAGACATATTGTATTCATTGTCTAAAAAGAAACAGGTTTAATTAGTTATTATTTTAGTTACTTTCAATATATATCCTTTGCATTTCGGATATTATCATATATAAGACAAACTTATGTTTATCTTGCTATTCAGTAATTTAGGCTCTTGTGAATACACTTGTAGTCACTGACGTTGTTTGTTGCTTATTACTACTTTATATAATTACTGAGATAACTTTCTTTCTTTTAACCAAAGTTCTTTTTACCTTTATATATATTTATAAGTCTCAGCTGACAACACCCCTATCATCCTAAAAGATCTTCCCTATTCTGCTTTACTTTATAATTTGGTTTTGCGGCTAGCCTCGGTTCAAAAATAGCGCGTCCTTGGGGGATTAAAAAGTTGATTGTGCAATTAATCAAAACAGAGAATGTAGCAACTGCAAGAAAATACTAAACATTGTTATTTTGTTTAAGGAAATAACCATAAGCTTGTATCCTTACTGAGGTTTGTTGTATGGAATTGAGAGTATGTTACTATAATGTTATATTTATATTATATTGCCTCGGTAGATTTGAATGCTTTAAGATATTCTAAAAGCAAAGCTAACAATGATTATCAATTGATGTACATCTATAATAATAATATACATGAACTACTGTTGACATAAGCTCAACCACTAAACTGATTCAATATATTAACCCCTACATAGACTGTTATTGGTCAGTTCAATATTATATCTAATTCTGGCAGCATCCGTTTTGGCGCGCATTTTCCGTTTTCAAAAGCATCTTTGCAAATATTTGACTAAATTTCAGATCATTTTACAATCAGAGCGAAACATTGCGATTCTAGCGCTCTTTTTCGCACAATGAAAGAATCAAAACAAATAGTGGCGAGCCACAGAGTTATGTTTAGTGTGGTCAAAATAAATATAAAATGAATGAAGAGGATTCTCAAAATATATGAACAAAAATTGTATTATTGTTATATTGAACTATAATCATTTCTGGTGCTTTAGCCAAGTGTTTAGAACAGCGGTCTCTTAATACGTGAGGAACTGAGGCTGTGGGTTCGAATCCCCGCAGCTGTAGAAGGCTTTGGAAACCAGCAGCTTATTTATCCCATGTTTCGTGCACCCGAAGACTGAATGTTATAAAGGAGCCGTCTCTGCTCAGCAGATTACGGTAAAAATGGCCGAAACCCTGTTTCGAAGAAAAAAAAAGGAAATAAAATGCTTTAAAATTCTTTAAACCATTTTGGCCATAAACCCTGTGTTCAACTGAATCTCAAATGTATTCAACAAGAAGTATTTGTTAAAACTTTTGCTCTTTCAGTTATAACAAGCTAAAATAAGCATAATCTACCTTGCCAATATGCTTCCCTAATTCGACCATCGGCTGTGTAGCTTGTATTTGGAAGCTGTAGTAGTCTGAAAATGATGGTCTTTTAATTTTGAAATATTCTTGTGCGAACTTTGAAAGTGAATACTATATTTATTAATTTTTACCTGCTATTTCTGGTAGAGGACATTAATGTAGCCATGTGTCGGTGAATACTAAGCTCAGCTTCAGAAGGTCCCGGAGGTCCCGATGCAGTCTGGAATATGTCCACAATTAAGTCTACTATTAAGATAGCGATTACCAGTTTACTATTTATTATAGACTTATAATAACTTATTGAATTGTTATGATAATAAGAATATGAAGTTAGTTTAGCTACAATTTGCTGAATACGTTCAACCTGCATTTTATTCCTCGAACAATACTTTACTTTTAACCGAAAACGTGTCCCATTGTGAAATTGCCTCCTTTTTTCAAGTTTTCTTTTGAACAAGAGCATAAATAAAATCAGAGACCCCCCGTAAGATTAATGTTCTTGGCCGCCGTGATATTTTTCGACTCATCGGTGCTGACCCGCTAAAGTTGCAGGACCAGCCGGTCAGTTGCTGACAGAGAACTGGAGATAACACAGGGAGTTAGATGTGCAGGTTGTCAAGACAGCTAGAGACAACGGTAAATAGGAGGACGCCGATTATTGAATATGTGTAACACATTTGATATTTGGTAATAGGATAGGGGGCTTTGTTCTATTCTGACGGAACTTCTCAAAAAGATATGAAGAAACTTTTTGTTTATTGTAAGAGAAAAATATATATGTAGTAACAGTAATACCACAAATTCAAGTCACAAGATTTATACGAAAATTAGATTTAAGTATGTTTGCAAGTATTTTCCCCATTAGTTAGTTACGTGTTATATATTTTATATTTGAAACATCGTTGCGTGCAATTTTGGTGGACGGTTTGATCTACTTGTAAGAACTATTAAGTCTTGTCAATAACCAATGCTATATATAGTGCTACTCTCTTTAAAAAGAATATATCCGTTTAAACTTGGATTTAATTATTTATTTTGAATAATTCTGAGAATATTGATTACCAATGAATTGAGCAAAAATTAGGTGAAGAGTAGGGATATTTAAAAACAAAAGAAGTTTTAAATGCTTTAGTAGTATTTCTAATGAAGTACGCTATTTGTTTTCAAGATCAACAACAAGGTAGTTTCCTGGATCCCCAAAAAACTATTTTTTATAATTTCTTTTATTTATCAATATAAATCACCCCTTTTTTCCGTTCCGGATATCATTGTTTATTATTTGTTATCACTTTGCGCAGTTAGATCCTCTCTTATATCCGAATGAGCGCAGTGTAAAATAATGAACCGGCTGCGTATTTGTGAAAATAAAAGTAGCACTATTTCTGTATGCAGACTCTATAGTTAATATGCACATTTGAATATGGTTTGTTAAATGGGTGGTCAAAATAGTTTATTCCTATAAAATGATAGAGCATTCAACTGTTTCTAATATTGTTAAAATAGAAACATATCCCGTATACGATATAATTCCGAATGAAATGAAACTGAATTTTCCATTACACCTCGCGAAAAAGTAATCCAAGCCACAAATTTGTATGTGCTCAATATTTAATTAGACATGAAATGAAATGCCTCACAAAATCCCGTCATGGAAATGCAAAATGTGATATACTAATTTTAGGATTCAGTATATGGTAGTCTACGGTTGTCCCAGCCCAATTGAAAGTACTTT
Organism: Phasmarhabditis papillosa; assembly: GCA_034691345.1. Lineage (NCBI taxonomy): Eukaryota > Metazoa > Nematoda > Chromadorea > Rhabditida > Rhabditidae > Pellioditis > Pellioditis papillosa. The sequence goes on along the minus strand of JAQGAV010002963.1, from coordinate 6,727 downwards.
GCTATCTTAGAAAGTGTATTTGTCTCTAGTGAGATCATTAGTTTTACAACCTTACAACAGAACAGATGAGTGCCGATTTATACTGACATATGGTGAAAAATGAGAGCCCAAAAGTGTTGCAGCACTTGCTTTTATTTAGAAAAAAGAAATAAAATAACTGTTAGGAAACCAGTGTGCGAGTTTTTCTAAGAAATAAATGCTATAATAAATAAATGAAGCTACACAAATAGCATATGAAACGTTTACTTCACTAATAAAGTAAAGACTTTTATTTTCTTAAGGATACTAAAATACTAAACAATACCACCCATATAAGTATTAGAAATAGTTTTACATACCTTACTACTAATTCCCATAATTGGCATGCTAACTGTATCTGGGCTTTCCGGTGTTTCGGGTAATTCTTTCTTCTTTTTTAACGGATTACCAACTGAACGCACAGAAGAACGCTCGAAATTCCACTCAGTCACGATGTCATCACCATTTCCAACTAAAATTAATAATGTTTACTTGTTGAGAAAATATATTTAAATTTCAAAATTTATTAAAAGTTGTATCAGAGGACTATCGAGCACCCGAAGACTGAATGTTAGAAAGGAGCCGTCTGCTCATAGTCAGAAGATTCCGGAATGAATGGTCGAAACCCTACGCCGAAGAAATCTCCACTTATTGTGTGATATATGCGATTACAGAAAATAAATTACTTTCAATAAATATCAGAGTATCAGAGTATCAGATGTTCTTGCAAAAGATACAATATTACCGATATTAATACAAAGTGCAAATTTATTAAGTTTATTAGAGAAATTAGAGTAAATCTATGCTCTAATTCAAATTTTTTACACCTTTAGCTGCAAGCGATTAGTCCGAGGACTATAACATAACTTCCATCTTTGTCTAAACAGACAGTAAATATATTCTATAAACTAGAAACAAAGTTAATATTAAGTATTCTGTTTTTGCTCTACCCTCTATTTCTGTGATGTTCGTTGTACCCCATTGTATCTGTCAGTTTCTCACATTCTTGAACAAACTTGTTCCCTTTTTACAGCAATCTTCTCTTTTCTAACGAGCACAATGATATATGAGCTCGCTAACTTTCTAGTTCCGATAGTCACATTTTTGCCGTTGCACTTAGTTTTCCCAAGGCGCAAAAAGTTTTTTGAACTTGAAACGGAAGGAAAAACCTTTGAAGCATTTTAATACTGAAACAAAAAATGTTTAAAATTTATATCTATATATTTAAATGTGGCTTAGTTTGAAAATTTCAGTCTTTTCCTATTTCAAGATAACATAACTTATTATAGAGTATCTGACTGCAAAACTCTTTCTTTGGTTATTTTTTATGTAAATGAACGACTTTTTTGAGCATATTCGTTTTGAATACATTCTTTCTAAATAAGAAACTTAGTTATTTGTTTGTTTTAGTATATTTCAGTTGCCCATATTTCAATCGTGTTTTCGAGTTGTCTTTCTTTTTCGCATGATTTATCAGTCTAATGGGATGGACCGTGAGAAAGTTTGCATAATGCGCGACCCGGCGACAAATTACCCCCCACCACTTTATTGCCGTTTAATAACCAACCATATAAAGTAAATAAATGACCGCCATGAGCGAATATTATGATAATAGAGTTAACAATAAAGATGGTGATTAGGTCTCTTTATGCAAAAGCAAACGTTTTTGGCTTTCCACGTTGACTTTCAGAAATATCTACAAAGTACAAGTTGTTCAGAATATTTCTACTGTTTTTAAAATCAGAAACATAATAATTAGCTAAACTATAGGTATACAACTTTAATTATTCTAAAAACTAATCCTATTTTGACTTATTTCATTTTACGGGTTCTTTCCCCATAGCCGAGACTAAACCCTTCATTCAACGGTGAACTCGACAACTAGTGTTTGCACAATATACAAGCGTAGTTACAAGCAAAATATAGTCTGTCTCTTAATAAATAATAAATCTTATTATTAATAACGAGATAAAAGGTAATGAAACTCTGGCAAACCTAATACTAAAAAGTGTGTTTAGCAACTATGAAGGTTTGGGAGAAAGAATATGTTTCATTAGTAATATATGTATGTTGTTATTGAACAACAATCTTTAATAATCTGGAATACTATAAAACTATTATATATTTTCTATATAAAAAACAATGTTAGAAAAATAATTGCAACTTACTTTTTTTGCTCCTTGCCAATCTGGGCGTAGCTGGAAGTCTGAAGAAGTTGTTCTTAAAGGGATTTATTCTGCGTAAGCTCCTGCGAAAGGAGCTATTCTCATCCATTCGACGCCGATCTGAAACAAAACTTACAAATAGTAGTTTAGCTTATTAAAAGAATATGTCCATTTTAGGTAACGGAAATTATAATAAAAAAGAAAATTAGCTCAATTTGGAGAATAAAACCTAAAAGACTCGTGATTAGGAAACAGTTTTAAAGATATATATAACCAGATGTATATTGAAAATAATTTTCTCTCGAACAGCATTGATTTTAAATTTTAAAAAAACGCATTTTATATATTGCAGTTTCTTGAGATGCTACAGTAAAAGTGAGCCTTAAAAGTGAACATCTAGAAATAACAAGATGACTAATCTCAAAATCACAACAATGCACTTTTATAACGGAAAACAATGCAAGTCTGAACAAATAGAGCTGGAAAGAGAACAGTGTTAATTTAACTAACGATTGATAAAAACAGAATTCTTTATTAGATGAAATAGAGTACAACATTTGATATCCTTAATTCGGCAAAGATTGTTTAGTAAAATCGTTCCTATTTCTTTGAAGCTAATATACAAAACAGTGTGATTGAATGTTTAATAGAGAGTTTGCGCGAAAACTAGTCAACCGATCTGCAGTCACGAATCTACATCTGGTGATACAAACGGGAAAAACAATAATATTTACCCAAGATAGTCTGTTTTTTACCGAGAAATAACTAGATACTATAGAATAGCACTAACCAAGTAAGATAAGTAAGATTGAGTAAACTAAATAAGAACAGTTCTTTATGTTTTGTTTAATAGTTTAGGTAAACACACATCAAAGAAAAACAAAACCATTTTGAATCCGTTTGGAAAAGCTGCTTCTGGCATTCAAACAAGTTAAATAAATAATTTTAATGAAAGCAAACTTTTCAAAGTGTCATACAAGCGAATATGATGATCCAGTGTTTAAACTAACTGTATATATTTGATAGTTTGTTTCCGAAACTATACTATTAAACGGCGACCGCCGTGAAAACCAGTGATATTTGTATAATTACCCGTAATAAACTATAGAACCGACATCAACGGCAAAAACCGGTTCTTGAGTGGTCGTCGGGGTTCACCAATTCGGCATGCATGTTATGGTTGCGGATTAGTGGTAACAATTGAAAAACAGAAAGTTATATAAATATTATTTATACAACAAAAGTATGTTTTAAAAGTAGAGCAATACATTCTATCTAGAAATGATTATCATCCGTAGTATATTGCTGATATGCTCCCATTTGAAACACTGATATTTCGTAACGAATACAAGTTCTTATTATGATTATTCTTTACTAATTGCAATGTAAAAGAGTTAAAACTTCTTTGTACATACTTAAAAAGAAATAATATTATTAGGAAATCTAGCTAATCAACTAACAATAAGAAACATATATTATCATCAGTAAATGGATCATTGGTAAGCCACTTGATCTAGACACTATTTAACAGATATACATATGTATGAAAATAGATTAACTAAATATTTAATAATATATATATTATTTATATTATCATAGTAGCAGTTAAATTGTTTTCTGTTGGTTTATAGAACACCGATAACTATCAAAACGTTTGTTAATAATCATTTGAGCATACTGTAAATAATTCAATAGACAAAACAACGAGTACTCATGAAAGTTGTCCAACCTCAATTCGGAAGTTGCTTTTGCTACGCTTTCTGAAACTGCGGCAGTGATTTTGCACTGCGGCCACCGGTCGAGTTTAGTCAACAGCCGCACCCCCGGAGAAGACGCCGCCCACTTTATCTAGTACCGAAAAGCAGAAGAAATCTACATAGAATATAGACTGTTGTAAGATTTGCTTAGTTTTATCAATGGAAAGGGACAGTGGATGATTGTTGTACTGAGTTCTCAAAACATTTTCTCTTTTACTAGAAGTATTCTAGGTATGCTTCAATACTGCTCCAAGGTGAAATATCTTAAATTAGAATAATGTTTTACAGTGTAAAGACCCAAAGCGATGTGCTATCAAATGCCTCTCAGATATGCAAGTTGTAATTAACCAGTAGTAAGGAAGGAAGGTACAACGGACAACCAAACAGTATAAATTGTAATATGTTAGAGATGTACTTATTTTAACAATTCATCAGGTCAACTGACTTTTCCTTATGTATTGAGAATGTTGCAACGTTTTGCTATTGTGGTCAAGGGTATTGGCCGTGATAGAGTCGCCCGATAAGGCACTTAAGTGGTTAAACATTTGATTAAAATAGCAAATAAGGAGACTTTAAGCATGCTTGCATGATAATATTAAACCTGATTTAAATGTTGTCTATTCCCGAATCGTTTGGCATAAACGTGTTAGAAACTAAAAATTTGTGTTAATGTTTTATTTTAACCCAAGCCTAATCGTTTGGTTCACCCGAAAACTAAAAGATAGAAAGGATCCGTCGTTGCTCAGAAGATTTCGGAAGGAATCACTGAAACCAAAAGAAATCTACAGTTATTATGATACGAGTGATACAGGAAAGAAAATTAGAAAAAAAAATTATTGTGGCATAATTTGGTGCGTTGTTTTCACTAATAATTTAAGGAAGAATTTTTGAAATTGATTTTGGATGGACGCATAGTATTTACTTTGTTTGTTATATACCAGCTAAGACAATACTTTCATGTTATAAACAAACATTGTAACATTGGCAGTTAATCTTGTTCGCATTAACAAACTGTTGAATTATAAGGGTTGATAAGAACAAATAATGAAAAGAACACACACAAACTAAACTGATATAAATGTAGAAAGACAGACACTTATTTCGAACAGAAATTATATTTTGAAGAAATTATAGGCTATTCAGATTGATTTTTTATTACGGAAATGTTAGTTTTCCTGCTCCGACTTATTGCAACATGGGAATATTTATTATAGTCATGTGTGCTGATCAGTAAAGATCTTCTTAATAAGACTCAGAAGTAATTAAAACTGTTGTTGAAACAACGATAATTTACATTATTAACAATGTTGTTTAATATATGCACAACGGCCTGTATAATAATTTAGAAGTTATTTAAAGACATAGGAAAATAAGTGATTAAACTATTTTGCAATTTTCTGTCTTTGAAAGCAAACATTGTAACTTAGCAGTTAATCTTGTTTGTATTAACGAACTGTTGAGTAATGATCACTGATAGAAACAGATAAACACCTTAATTCTTAGCTAAAACACATTAACATGAAGTTCAAAAGCTAAAAGTATTCGGAATTAGATAAGTATAAGAGATTTTAATATTTCCCACAAATGTTAGGAATAAAATTGTGGAACACTGAACCAACTGTTTTGCTATAAATGTTGCATACGACTCTTTTCAAACTGAGAAAAACTGTGTGATCGAATTTCAAAAAAAATATCGGGACATTTTCTTAGAAAAACTAAACAAAACGTGAAATCTTTCTCTTATCCTACCAACACACACTAGCATAATTCGCTTAGCGCGTAATTTGGAGCGTCGTTTGGACTAATTCTATTATGGAAAAGGATGTACTTTCTGAGATAGACACAAGTTTTTTTAACGACTTTCAACTATTGTAACGATTTCTGTGGATCCGGGTATTAAGATTATTCAATGAAATTACAATGTAACTCAACTGTGTAATAGTTAAGGTAATATGACTTTTAGCCTAGGTGTTATAGTTGTCAGCTTCTTTTGAGAATTGAATCAAATGCAGCATTGAAGATAGATATGGGTAACATGAACACAAAACTATACAGTGATTTTTTATGCTATCAAAGTACTAACTGTTTCCTCGGATGAGAATACCGATTCTGATTTGTTTTGAATGAAAGAGAATCAGACAACATGGTTTCTAGCACCCAACTACTATTTAAAATAAGTAAATTGCGTTACTTGAATCATGGGTGAGAACTTGATAAAAGTGGCGAGCAAAGGCTTAGTATTAGTCAAGTGGTCAACTTAATTCCCACTCTGGTTCTGCAGTTAACTCCTTCCTTATTTGGTTTATTCAGATGGTTGAAAACAGTAAAAGATCATCTCCAGTTCGTATTGACAGTTGCAGAAAAATTCCAGAAAAATAATTACCACCTTTTTAAATGTATGTTATAGGATTATACTGAATTCCGCGTTCCGCATTAGATTTCTGCTGAATTCAGCTTTAATTGTGTAAAAATAACTGTTCGAAGGAGAATGAGTGACAAAATTAATTCTTGTATACTAGAGTTGCCCGTTTGGGCTCGTTTTCGAAAAACGAGCTTTTTTTATTTTTTTACTTTCAAGCTGATAACTTTTGATATAGAGCTCAGACCCGGCTGAATCTTTCTAACAACATAGAACGTGTATCAATACATATAAATTATAGTTTTTGGATATTATATGTGTTGATACATGTTCTATATTGTCAGAAAGTTTCAGCCTAATCTGATCTCTGTAAGAACAGTTATCCACTAAAGCTCGAAAAATCTCGTTTTTGAAAACGAGCAGATCGG
>JAQGAV010002962.1:0-13779 GCA_034691345.1 Phasmarhabditis papillosa | reverse complement strand
ACCAGAAAATAGAACTGAAAACTAACTTTTTTGAAGAATATCCGCTAAAAATATAAGCTAGACTAGGGCCGGCCAGGCCGGCCAGGGCCGGGGCCGACTTTTTGGGATATCGGCCCGGGCCGGGGTCGAAAATTTGAGCAACGGGCCGGCCTTTTCCCAACCCTGGTGTATGTTACATGGCAAATGAAAAAGATCCTAAATGACTAATTACCAGCAAACGATGATCAGTAAGACTACAACTCAATTTAGCGAGTTACAAAATGGCTAAAGTTTCTCTTTTATAGACGACATCCCCCAATATAAAAAGTATGCACTGAAACTGAGAGAACGCTTAATTAGTCTCCCAACACCACCAGATTTCTGTTCTTAGAAAAAAGTGAAATGTTCCAAATGGCCAACTAAGATTTCTTACAAAACTCTTTCTGGGCGAATGAACACCGGGAATAGTGAGGTGTTGTTCCAATGCAATACTACTTGCCGATCGAGCCCGAGCAAACAACATTCTTTCGTCGTCTTCAGACTGCTGCGAACACTTTCACTTTAATTAGACTCAATAAATTAGCAACAAAGTGAGAACAGAAGACTAGACAAATTAAGTACCATGAACTGATCAAAAACTTATAGCAAATGACATTGTGAAGAAAGAAACATCCAAAACTAAGTAGCCTTTGAACTTTGTTAAGCGGATCGCTGAGGCTTCCGCTATTGTTGAGCTCGCATTTGGCGGGCTGCTTCATTACAAATTTCTTCGATATAGCCGAAATTTCTACTACTCGGGTGGGATTGCGTGTCGTGTATTTCCAGTGAATAGATAGCTTACAAACAGAACTCAAAACAAAGGAAATGCCAAAAATAGAGTGTGACACATAGAGAATTTACATGATCAGAGCAGGATTTAATTGATATCGATTTTGAGCTATGTTTAAAAAATCATAATTAAGCAAAGAAGATAATGCAATATATCTTTAAAAGATGTAATAGTTGTAAACAAAAATCGTTGAAAGCGCGCATTTTCGAGCCAGGGTCCACTTTTAGCTATAATGAACGGCTATTCTTCAGTCTTTCCGGTTAGCCAAGATGTGAAATCTCCCTAATACGGACCATCGCTAAATATAAAACGCTATTATCAAAGAAAAATTATTTAACCTGAACAAAATTTGTATAACAACTTTGGAAACTCTCGGCACTGTGATTGTTCAAAAATGAATCGCCTGTTTTGAAGATAAAGGTCAGTTTTCAGAAACTTAGAAGCGATATTTGAGTGACAAAACTCAAAGCGGGGGAGTTTGTAAGAATCTAGTCTCCAGAGAGCATTTTTGATTTATCAGTGGATGTAGCGAGCGTACTGACATACAAAACTAGCAGATATTTATCTATACTTTGCGATATGGCATAATGATGATGTGAAAATCTTTGGCAACAAAATGATGAAACGCACCTTGGAAAAACGTCCCAGAGGATATGAAAAATTGACTAACGTTCGCAAAATGAGCAAATTCGAGATTAGCATCTGACAGAGAACACTAGACAAAAAACCCTAATAATGTCCCCAGGAAGCAAAAATCACCTTAGGTGACAAGTGACATTTTGGTCTATTTATTAGCGCAACAATAGCAGTTGACCGATTACTCAACTTAAGTGGCTGGCATATCTTCAAAAAGGGAGACACATGCAGAGGTTATTTTAGTGCCAAGCCTCAAAAGAGTTACATTTAAGATCGAAAAAACTATTCAGAAAACATAAACAGAAAGTAGGCGCCAGTCATTAAAAATTTCATCTAATTGGTAACTAAGCCCGAAAGAAGATCACCATTAGCTTCTGAAGATGGCTATTGATACCTAAACCACAACAAAACAAGTACGGTGTCGCATAAATAATATCTTAAGATGTGAGACGAGCTACACTTCAAAACGACTAAGATGGCTTCTCTCCGAGACAGTGAACCTAACGATAAGAGACCTTCGAACAAAGGACATAACGACTGAACCAAATAAACATAACACTTCCCATGATGCACATTGACGGACCGAAAAAATAAACTTGCCTCAGGTTCCTCTTCATCCGTCCATTCATCGTCAAAGTCATCACCGGCCATAGATGTGGTTCCCAGACTTGGAGCTAAATGAACATAGGTTTACCAGCTACACCTATAAACGAACCTGGTAACTGTCTAGCTGCATCGAAACTAGAAGTTGACGATGGCACAGCAGTACTCGACTGGAAGGACGACACACCCCAGTCATCAAATGGTCGAGCCGAAACCGGTGGCAACGATGATGTTGGAGGTACTGGTGGCAGTGGAGGTGGAGCGGGAGGGTTGGTTGGCTGAAAAAAAGTTAATAAGTAATATATTTTATGAACAGTCTTATTTATGAAACACTTGCTTCTCCTAGAGTGAGAAGAGATGGCGAATTCTGTATATTGTTCACGCCAGTCTTTCGGCAGTTTTAAATATTTCACTCACAAAATCGTGAAATCTTTACTACAACCATTAATAAGTGATTCTAAATTTCGAAAATAAAGTGACTCTCTTATGTTTTAGCAAACTCTGTTTTATTGTTGTACCCTATCCTCATCCTCTTCATCAAAAACATTCCGTAAAACTGGTTTGAATGAGGCTGTTCTTATATTTAGAATAGGAGTGGGAATAACGTGAGGAGCTGGGACCGGGGTGGTAGGAACTGGCGGTACGGCATCGGCTCTTAAACTAGAGCAGGTGTGCCTTCGGATCATCCGTTTTCTCTTCTCAGCAAGAAGACGGGATGTTTCGTCAGCAGTATTAGCTACCGCAGAGGCATTAGGATCATATTGATCAACGGCCTTGCGTAGTCCAGAGGTAAACAACATAACTGAATATGGGATACCTAGGTAGAGGTCAATTAACTGTTGATGGAAGCATAATGGAAGAAAATAAGCAATACTCAAGAACAGAAAATGCATTACTATAAGAAATTTTCTAAATTTATCTGTGCAATGCAAGATTAAAGTAAGCCAGGTCGAATAGCATCCTAAATCTGAACACCCTCGCCCAGGATCCCACGGGATTACTTTTTATCCAGCCCGTTTTCTAAATCTGTCTGATTCAACCTCGATAACAGTGGTAGCTTTTTGATCACTGCCTGCCAGGGGTGCAGAAAACTCCTGCGCTCCAATTTTGGTGAGACATATCCCCTGGGGCAAACGGCAGAGAAATTTGAGGATGTTCACGTTTATCTAGATAAACCAACGAACGATGAAAACAAAAATGAACATGTGCTTGCAAATAATGCTGCAAGAACAATAGCTTTGAGCAACCCCGATAAGCGCGGGGGTGGAAAGTTTTCGTCTAATAATATAAACAATAATTCCAATTTTTGCATGAAATTGTTAACACAATCACAGATTTTTTCGAATCGTAAATATAGGAAAAACAAACTCAATGTAAACAACTGAGAGATACTTCGCTCATATGATCTCCATACCGACTCATGAGCAATAAGGACATAAATTCTGAATGCACACACCAATTAATGTCAAAATGCTCTTTAGTAATTCATAGGCAACGTGGACAAACTTTCTGAAATTATTGAGACTATAGACTAAGCGGGTCGCTAGACTAATAAGAATTGCTCAAGCAAAAAAGTCAGCATCCGCTATGATTATAGCAAATTAGAATACGGGAGAATGCCCGCAAGCTTCAAAGCTAAGCGGTTGATCCGAGAAATCCAGAACTTCCTTAAAACATATCCGGAGAAACTTTCGAAGGAGTGGGAGAGGAGGACTAAAAAGATTACCACGATTTGGTCTCAGAACCAAGCAAGAAGCTCACGTTTCCAGTCTTCATTGAGGCTCCGGTTCCGGCGACCGCCTACGAAAGCAATCAGCGCATGTAGTTGATTAGATATTTAGGTGAATTTCGGGCGGGTAATAGGCAACGAATCGACTAGGGAATTAAATAAATGAAGAGGTTTACTTAGTAGACGAACCACGCAAAAAGAATGAAGATATGGGCCTAAAATAAGAATCGGTCGGATTGATTCAGAGCTGGTTTTCCGGCCGGCCCGGTAACCAGCTCTGCATTGATTTAATAGAGTGTCACTGTAACAATTCAATTTAAAAACTACAGAGCTAGACAGTGGAATGGACAAGAAAATGTGAACAATCAATTAGATTCAAGCAGAAAACTCGAAATATATTGCGGGAACTTTATAAACAATGTTGGCGAAAAATTGCATAGCCTCCTGGCAGGGACGCTTTCCGCGAAACTCCAGATAAATCCCATGGGATCGGCTGTTCCAAGCTAATTATTTTCAAACAAAAAAATACTCAGCGAGTGAATGACTGACAACCAGTTACCGAAAAAATTTCCTATTCGAGGATAAACTTTTCCACAAGATGACTAAGCTTACATGAAATTAGCTATATATATCCTCAAAACAAGGTGAGTGATTTATTTCGTTTCCAAAAAACATTCGATTCTTAGTATAAGAATGAGATGGAAGTACACAATTTTTTTTGTTGATGTATTAACTTTGAGCGAAACGTCTGACGAGCGCTCTTCTTCAACCACTTTGATATTAATGACAGATTCATCAATAAGAATCTTCTTTTTAAAAAAGTCGCACGTAATACAGAATATCAGAGAATGTAAAAGGGCACCATACCCTATTAACATACTATAGTTATATTGCGCTTTTTAAAATCTTAAGCACGTAATAAAGAAATACATGCGAGGCAACTACAAAATTCGACTTCCAAAAGGTAAAGGACCTTCCTGAGAGAAAAATGAAAGTACGCTCCAGTCCACAGCAAACTTATACATAATATTGCAAGGAAGTGAAGTAGCAACTACAGGCAACAGCCAACTGAACCGGATGCTAATCGTGGATCATTAAAACAGAAGTCCAACTCTTAAAAGTGGGGGCTACTGATGCAGTACCAGGATCACAGTGCGTTACATTTCAAAACAACCAAAATACGCAACAAACTTACAGCGGCCGTTCCATAGTGAGGCACGCAGTACGACTCTGGGAACAGACCGGTCTGTCCACGACTATTACGACCTTCCATCCAGCCGCCTTAGATATTCTAAATAAATAAATATATAAATCAATCGACAAACAACAACCAACCTTCTTGATCACCGTTAGAATTTCTCCGGCCTTGATATCCATTTCGCCGGTGCCGGGTTGCGCATCGAAATCATATTCGGCTCGCACCAGTGACATCGAGCTGAAAATAAAATGTAGAAAACATATAACCAACAATATAAATAAAATGAGTATAGAAGGCAATAAGAAATAGCAACTAGGAACAAAATTACTCAAAAACTGCTTTAGAAAACGCGCGAACACACATCTTTCAAGAATAATCACAGAATATATGTTAAAGAAGTTGTTGAGCATCATCTAAAAAGGAAGAAAGTATGTAAATACGACTATTAAGTTAGAAACATGGAAAAAATAAGTTTAAAAGTTACTGAAATAATCGAACTTTTGAATTTTGAACTGTGACAGTAGAGCGCGGTATATGAAGATGATGAATGAACACTGTTTTTAGAAAAAGAAAGGTTGCCAAGTGTTGCAATGACAGAATTCGAATTATTTTCATTATCTCGACAAACTAATAACTCTACTACGAAGAAACTTGGGAATTCTTGAAGGAATTATCCTGGGAATACACCTACAGTGTATTTTTTTTCGGTGCATTCGAATTAAGAGAAAATGGAACGCTGTTCGAAGAAAACATGATTAGGAGATGAATAGAATTGAAGACACGAAAGTAAACATAAAGTGTACACGAGAAGAAAGTAGGGCTTGAAAACATTGAACAGTGAATATATACACTTTGTAAATTAGAAAAGGTCTGTACTATGTAGTTAAATTTGTATAGCAGTGCAATAATATTATTATCAAAAAGGTGAATTGGATTTGAAGAAACAAGCAGCTTATGACTTGAACATTCAGAATTAAACAGCATTACATAGATAATGTTGTTTAGTCCAATAAATTATAAAAGCAGACGACCACAGCTGACTTAGCGGAATGAATAATGTACAGTTCGAAAAACGTTAAATTATTGTTAAGAAATATGCTAACCAAAATACAACCAACAACCACAATCTATACTATTCCCCGTCAAACAATGAGTCAGTTACTGATAACACAAAAAAAAGAATTTGATTTCCAAAACAAAAGTCTGCGAGTATTGAAACAAAATCACTTTTTGAACAAGCAAAATACATATAGTATTGATTCAGCTAAAGCCATTGTGCATATACATTCAAAAATAAAGTACATTTGCAAAGTGCAAAACAGTTCCGCGTTGGCGAAACGAGTTCATGAGCAGACTTACGAAATTCGACTTATGAAGATTACTAACAATAACTAGGAACTTTCAAGTAATTAGGTAGGTGTGAATGGTCTTGTAAGCCGAACTGAATAGCGATGGTTCAATGAGATATCCGCCGCTGCGAGTAACTGAATGGTGGCGCACAAAAGTAAACAAAAGGTCTATACCAAAGGATGAAAAACACATACTATGAAAGGTCGAATGTGCAAACTTCAAAGCAGAAGTCGTACAGTTGTAGTCTGGCAATCTTTTAAGAAGTGTTAAACAAACATGCACTACCTGAAAAACGTTCAACAGTAAGGCAAAAAAACTAATGATTTGAATTTTTTATTTTCTTTGAAATATAACAAATATACTAGACGAAGAACAAGAGTTCCGTGCTTTATACCGATGAACTGTACTTCAAAAGGAACTACCAATTTCTCTCAACCTAGATTTTGGAAGAAAAGTCTGCAACCTTTTAAAAGAATAATCATATCAATAGAATGAGTAAAAAGATATTCGGTTAGAAACTAAACAATTAAAAGATTCCACTTTTAGCTAACACCAAGAAAGGGAAGCGACAACATCCAAGATTATTTTAGCGATACAAAAGCGGTTGCGAAATGGCTAATGAAAAAGGCTGACGGCGGGGTTTGCGGCAGATCGGGTGAGTCAGGCCAATCCTGTTAGAAGCGAGGCCGGCAGAAATATTTATATAATAAGAGTGAAATTATATTTATAACAAAGGAAACAGTGTAATGTCTCAAAATAGGAAACATAAAAGCTGCGGGTATACCACCGGTAAGCTTTTAGGATTTCTAGGATTAACGGAATATAGAAATATAACTGCAGTTTTAAAAGAACTGCTCAAATTTTTTTGAAAAAGTTGGGTTGTTTATTCAATTAAATTCCATGTATTGTTTTGAATTCAGCAAGGACACAACAAAGTATAGCATATGAAGTTCATTTCGCGAGAAAGTTTTGTGCTCAAAAACTCAAGAACTATACGTCGTTTACTTTAAAAGAAACGGAAAGTGAGCAAATTCACAATCTTTGAATCACTTTCTATGGTTTGAATAAGACTGTTATCGCCTCAATTTTAGTTTTAACAGCTGATAATTTGTATAAAAGGGACGGGGAGAATTGTATTTAAATTTATACGAGTTGATATTTTTATATATTATATAAAAATTTCATTACAGGAACCATCACTAGTATTCTATAGTATTGTCGCGATCGATCTCACACTATGTTTTCGTGTGAATCAGTTATTATATAAGGTCTGTTGAATATCAGAAATGATTTAAGCAGGTAAAATTTGAACTTTGAACTATCACCCCCCTGAATGAAACAGCAAAAAACATTGAAAATACCAATATCTCATTTGAAATAGCCATATTCAGCATGTGAAAACAAGAAAATCGATGGGTTGTAACGGGAGACGAGTGAACGAAAGAACACACGTGGAGGTGCAGTATTTCAAAAGGTAAGCGGGGTTTAAACAAGCCAAAACGGATCCTTTTCAATAGAATTAAGCAGATTTCATGTTTTAGCACGCTTTGTGTTTGTATTAACTCATTGGAATAGTTGAAGACAACTGATTTACTATTGGCAGTCCTTGAATACTCGCTAAAACCTGTTTAAAATTGGAAACAAAATCATAAGTTTATCAGGGATGTTACAGGGTAAGTTAATAGGCCCATAACCAACCACAGCGAGGGCAATTAACCATTTAGGCTCACTATTGAGTCTGCAATATAGTCAGTGCAAAAACCTGGGAGTGTGCTTTATTTTGCTGAAACTGTGCCAAAAATACAGTAACCATTCCCTGAAATGCCCATTCCTAAAAAATGCGCAAATTTTCAAAAAAGGGTGTGCTAAGATGTGCATCTTGTCGTTGTGGGACCATCTAAAATTGATCATATCCCGAATAGGATACTACAGCGCTAAAACCCTAAGTCGTTACAATAATAAAGCTACTCGGCGGTTGGTCCGTCTATTTTGTCAGTGCATACTGTTTATAAATTCTAGTCAACTGATGTAGGGCAGACCGCGTCACAGACTATCATATAAACAACCGTTCCTCATGACTAATAACTATTCATAAATCCTATATTTCGATTATGGTCTAGTAAATTAATGAGGAAATGCTAAGAAGCAGTACTGCTTCTTACCAGCATCCTGGTAAGAAGCAGTACTAAATAAAAACGAATGTACTTTCGAATAAAGGGGCCATAACCCAACAATGTTTTATTCCTTTTTATGCAGAAAACTATAAATATATAGTTTTCCAAAAATCTCCAGTTCGAAACAAGGACTGCCAATGTTAAATGGCTTCAAATAAAGTGTTTTCACACAAAACTATTGCTGTCGAAAGTTTAACATACTAATAATCAAAAATACACAATTTTCTACAAAAACTACTTAATCAATTAAATTAATTCAATTAAAAAGTGTAAAACCATATCGATATAGTTCATTAAATCGCATAGAAACTAGCGAGAAAATCCAAAAATTGCCCAAAAACTGGCTTTTGCGGCGACCGGTGCGCGCCCGCTCAGATGATTTGAACACACATCGCATCGATTGACCGACTGATGGTTAGAGAGCAAGAGATACAGTATGCCAAGAAGAGAGGGCAGATACATAATTTAGCAATAGAGCACTCGGTTAGCAGAGGAGCGAGAGTTGTAGCTAGTGGTCACTAGAGGTGACGAACGACTTAAGTATACAGTCCTTTTTTATAACTGACCGGGACAGGATGGAGGCCTGGAGAAATCGGAGACTCAGTGTAAACAACTCGGTGAGAAAAAGGTTAACCGACTATGTAATTCGTTTTTGACTAATTTTGTACATTGCTACAGGAATATCCTTGATTTAGAGAGAATATAAAGCCGATTTTTAACTTTGGCTAAACTTTTGAATTTATTTCATTATTGTAGAGCCGATGGCACCAGCGAAGAAGACTTGAACACTCTGGATAAAAATGAACCAGGGTTTACAATCTGTTTTGTTCCGACAATGAGTGCATTTTACAGGGTCTACGCCTAATTTTACCTGAAATTTCGTTTCGGGAACCCATACGGCAATTCTCTGCACCATCCCAGCTCACAATATTTGCAGTGAATCGAGAAGTTTATTACAGCTTTCTTTGATCTCAGGTAAAAATTTACTGTATTTTAGTCCTTTTCATAAATAAACCAGACCTCTCACTGCGTGCCTCATTATGGAACGGCCGCTATAAGTTTGTTGCGTAGTTTGGTTATTTTGAAATGAAACGCACTGTGATTCTGGTACTACATGAATAGCGCCGAGTTTTAAAAGTTGGGCTTCTATTTTTATGATCCATTTAATAAACATATATACAAATGTGAGATACATAAATAAGAACCCGTTAATTCTAATAATATAAATATCTTTGCTGGCAGTCTTTGTCCTTCGCGTTTAGCAGGAACGTCCTAAAAGAGAACATTTCGAGGAGGTTAACCAGGATTATGCTAATTTTGGCAAGACAGGCACTTGTATTTAAACCATTGGTGGACATTTGAGGATCAAAGATCATTTTTATTAAACGAGAAAATAAGAAGTTCTCCTAAAGAGAGAAGAATGCACGGTAGGAGTTTGGTCAAGTAGCAACTTCTGGTGCACTCTGGTTACCGGCCCGTCCTGAAATTTTGGAGGTCAGGCCGGGCCGGGCCGGGCCGTTCCGGCCGGATAACCAGCTCTGGTGCACTACTATAGTCCGTATCAAGAGCTAGGAAACCTAGTTTTTGATACCGCTTGTATATGTTAAGTGAGTTACTCTATACTAAGTAACACAACCTGGAGAAAAGCTATATATTGTCTATTGGAAGTAATTTAAAGGGTTTGGAACATGGGACAGCGCACTTTTCGCATGCACATTTGCGCGCCGAGAAGGGCGCGCTGTCACAGATTACCTGGTCTATCTGAATGCTAGTTGGGTTTCTTTCTTCTGATTCCTTTTATCTGGGCTGCTACAAATTTCCCCACAGTATCCTCTAGTGTGAGGAGGAGGGCCCTCCTATTTTAAATGCTTTAATACTTACGCAACTCTGGCTGGTCCCCACATAGAAGCAGGATAACTAACAGCTTTCAGCGGAACCATATCATATTCTATCAAGAGTTTCAATCCTAGAATATGAGAAGTAAACAAGAGTTCTTAAAGTAAAATGATTATTGATAAAAATGCGGTATTTACCAGAAAACCATGTCTCCTGTAGTTTTTTGGGTGCCGTTGGTGGGTAGACGATGTTTATCTGAGAAGATATTTTGTTACAATTATGATATGTTAGATTTTTACAGTTCCTTTGTAAACGATTCAAATTATATCTCTTATTCTTCACTTGCACGTTTCTTTGGGTGTGAAACCTTTTTCTAATTTTTATAGCAGATTCAGATCCCGGACAATAAGAATACCGTGGCCCAACGCAGCGCCAAAGGCTGGACTTCGAAAAGACCGAACGGCCGGTCCTTGAAATTAACACCCCTGGTCAAAATGAACACTCACTCATTTTAAGTTTAGTATTTACCTGGCAGATAACTTTGTCATCTTCCTCTTCCAGAATTGTAGTGAGGAGTGCTCGCAGCCTGTTGTGATCCGAGCTATTCATTTCAAGCGAAACAACATCGAAAATATCCTAAAAGTAGTTTTTAATAATTTCGTGGGAAGCATTCCCAGAGGTGGAGAGTTGTTGCCCGGGCAGGCTGAAAACTGCGCGGGCACTCACCCGAGCGTATCTATACTAGGGGCACTGGCCACTGACTCGGATCGCCGAGCAGAGGCCTTGCAGAAGTTCGAGTCTATACGGCTCAAAAAAAGCCCACAAAAATATAGTCGGATTCAGAACGAATAATGGAATGTAGAAAAGTATTTTCAAGCCAAAACTGCTTGTACGCAATTGCGTTTGCCTTGTAAATAATTTTCTACACTCCATTTTCGTTGCGAATCCGTCCAAATAATAAGAGAGCTCTCAAGAAAAACAGAATAGCATTCATGGTAGTAGAAAACTTACAAAGTTATCCAAGTCATCGTCGATGAACACTTTTAGCTGCGTATCGTCTTTAATAAAGCGAGTTACGGGAATAACATCGATCTGAAAATGAAAATCCGAGTAAAATATAAAATTGGTGGAATACGCAGAATGCTCTGACAGCTACATAGTGTCGAATAATTTTCTGAATTTCTTGGTGGAACAGGTTTAATTCACGTTTTCAACTTTAAGTTTAGCATCTCTAGTACATATGAAACGCAATCGGCTTAACAGTAGGCTGATTATAATTCTTGTTTTGTGATTTCTTCATTACTCACGGTTCGCCAACGGAGACGATGGGATTGAAGGACTGTGCTCCCATTTTAAACTTAAAGTTCAGCGCACAGAGTAAGATATGGCCTTTTTAATGAAATATAAATGAACATGAATTCCTTAATAAAATAATCCAGGAATTGGGCCACAAGATTTCATCTTTTGAATTTGCTCTGTCCCGTTGCATTAGGGCACGGCGAGCCGTCTACTTTCCAACTCACATTTTCCTTCATTTCTATCCTGAATGGATGTTCATCTACTGTCGCTCTGGTGCTAATGTTATAACCTCTAGCATTACCACAATTATTAATCATTGACACAGATCGCGACCAAAACTAAACAAAAACCAGTAACAACACTAATATTGTTTTTATAATGTTTTACTTTCGCATTTTCTTCCTGAACAAGAAGAGATTGACAATGCTTCACAGCCATCATCTTCCTCCCGAGAACAGACCCCATTATGATATTATTTAGTACCTTATTTTGTCCATAACGTTTTCGGAAACCCATTAAACTTTCTATTTCTAATACAGCATGGTTTGGTCAACCCCAAAACGTTTATCTTGAAATGTTAGCCGGAACTAAGTTTACTTTATTTCTAGTTTTGCTATGTCCTTTTGGTCAAGGTCATTCTACCAGTTCAATAAAAACTTCCCTATGTGGTAGCATAATGACCGCGCCATAGGATAAATAAGCATGAATTCTTCCGCCTAGCACGTTTAATCAGTCAAAGTTAGATCTGGTTACGGGGCCGGCCCGGCCTGAAATTTTGAAACCCAGGCCGGGGGCCGGCCGGATAACCACCTCTGGTCAAAGTACCTTTAGACTACGCGAACTTCATGGCAAAGGATATATGGTGCGAGGATTCTGTTTTTGGGTGCATTCGAAACATTGCCCCCTTGCTCAGGGATGGGAAAAGGCCTGCCGGGCCGGCCCGTTTCTCAAATTTTCCCGTGAAATGCCCAACCCTGCTCCGGCTAATGAGAAGAAGCTTTGATGGAAAAGCTAACCTGGAACAAATCAGCAGCCTGGAGTTCCTTCGTGATACAATCTTCGCTCAGTTCTAAAGATTGAAGGATCTGGAATCATATATTGTTGTACATTGGGAACTTAAAGGCTTTTGACTAATGTACACTTTAAAACTTCTTTGACTGTATTTTCTTATTAGAAATGCATATATGACGGTATTTCAAAAAACAGCTTTCTGCAAAGTTACTGAAGTAGGTTTCCAAATTTCGATTGCACGTGCTGTGAGTAGTTATCTAGCGGGCGTGTAAACGTTGGCCTTCAAATGTTCTTTCGTCGTATAAGGAGACGCAGTTCCCATCAAATTGAAGTGAACATTTTTCACCATCGAAGGATGCGTAAGGCAACGGGCAAAAACAGAGGTGTGAATGGGGCCGCCTCGACCCAGGCCGACGTACCCAAACCTTCGCCGGACCCGTTAAGTTCCTATCCCTGTCTGAAGAACCCCCTTACATCTTTCATCATATCTTCATCTTTGTCGTCGACAGTTGGTCTTCCTAAATAGATAAAAAGAAATGCTCCTAATAGAATTAGTACAATAACTATCACAATCTTCAGTTCGCGACGAAATAACATTGTGTTCTAAAGAGTCTCTAAATAATAGTATTCAAAACAATGGAAAGGAAAGAACATATCTTTATTTGGAATATCTAAACAAAATTATTTATAACAAAAAAAGAATGAAAAAAAGAACACAAAATAAGTGTAATTTAAATTTGGAAAAAGTAACGTAGTCGGCTCACTGTTTATTTGAACACAAACAACATAAACTTAAAGATACGGTAGATCGAGAGATCGTTTCAAAATTTTAAGATTTAAGATTTTCTCGAAAAGTTAGCTGATATGATATTTTCAAGTTGATGCAGAAATATGGAACACCTTTGTAGCCCCTTATAGCGGCATGTTAACTACAAACGGCGCTTGCAGTCTAGGTTTTGAAACCGAGTATATATAGCATATATATAGCGGGTGCTTTAGCCTAGTGGTTAGAGCAGCGGTCTCTGAATCCGAGAGGATCTGAGGCTGTGGGTTCGACACCCCGTAGCTGCAGAAGGCTTGGGAAACCAGCAGCTTATTTATCCCATGTTTCGTGCACCCGAAGACTGAATGTTAG
>JAQGAV010002961.1:0-13783 GCA_034691345.1 Phasmarhabditis papillosa | reverse complement strand
CAGCTTTTTATGCGCTGAGGTGCTTATCCGGACGGTCCGGCCTGGCCTGGATTTCAAAATTTCAGGCCAGGCCGGTAACCAGCTCTTGTCAGGAGGGGTGTCAATGGTTTCTGGCGCGGCTAAAGGAAATAACAATAAGTTCATTCTGAAAATTCAAACAAAAGACATCACCAATGAATTACAAACAAATGCTGTAATGAATTATACTTTAGATCGCATTGATTCCTATTTTTATTTGTCTGACAGTGGCTATCTTGTCTGTTCTAAAGACTGCTTCAGCCCTTTGCAGTCTGCAGAAATATCAGCCGGCTTCAGGATATTTGTATCATACTATGCATAGTAAGTGAAGAAGACTGTTGCAGGGGTTGGGAGTATCGACGGCCTGGACCGCGGACCGAGGTTCTCGAATGTCGGGCCCCGGGCCTGCCCATTATCACGGTTGACTAGAATCGGTGGCAGCTTGACCGGAAGTTCGAAAGCCCGTTTTTTGCATATTTTGGGGTTTGCATGAAACGAAGCTAAAGGGTCAACTATAGTTCTTTCTATAGTTCATTCATTCCAAAATCTAGGCCGGTAGTTTTATTTAGCGCGGTTTTTGTATCGTTATATAACCATAGTAAGTATTAAACTATTAAATATTTAATATAATACGAATAAAGTAGACTGGGGCTTGGTTTTGCAGAAACGGACTTAGGCCGTTCCGTTGGTCTCTCTAGTCTGAATCAGATAGCTTTTGGAGTTAATTTTTCCAATTTTTAGCAAATACGCAAGGTGTACTTCTGTATTCTCAACTGCTTCTTTCGTATACTGACAGTATAGGTTGGCTAGGATTGAAGTCTCTTTTTAAACTGCTTGGCAATATTGGACAAATGAGTTGTAAGTCTGCGAGAATCATTTTATAATCACTTTTTGGTAGTACTGAAGCAGGCGGTTCGGTCGATTGCCCACAAAGAAGTGGGTGTGGCATACGCAGGCCTCGCCCACTGCTGGGCGCGCTTTTTGGCAAAACGAAAATTTTCAAATTCAATCAATCCGTCTTTTTGCCATACTTTGGGTGTCTAAGCTTATTGTTTATAAAGACTTAAGTCATTTAAGATATGTATCTGGAAAATAGGCTTAGTCACCCATTTAGTTTCGGTGAAAAGCGTGCGCATTAGTGGGCGCTGTTTGCGAGAGCCACGCCCACTTCTTCGTGTGCAATCGACCGAGCCACCTCACTTTGTTTAGTTACTAATCCTAGACTCGGCCTTGCCTTTTCAAATTTGATAAGCTATTTCTTCAACTGTACATTCTTTTTTATAACACAGCGCCCCTCGCGTGATACCGCGCTGGCAACCTAGGTCTTGAGATGGATTATAGTATCTTTTCTTTTAGTTGAGGTTCTCGGCTGGAAGGCCGCATTCCGTGACCATTTACAAGGAGTTGAGAATAAAAGACTCTGGAAAATTGGTATACTAGCATTTTTTGTCGCTTTTCATACAATTGTGATTGTTATATACTGTCTTCCTGTGAGTTTTAAGGGAACAAGTTGGGCGTTTTGACTCGTTTTACACCAACCCGTTGAAACGGGTATGGGCAAAAACGGGTTTTCGGTTTTCGGGTTGAGGGTAGTAAATAAGAAATATGGTAATTCAGTGGTGGTCAAGAACAGACCCGGACCGGCTCGGTTCGCCAAAACTCCACCCCTTTCTTTATAAATTCGTGATGACCAATAACGAGCTAACGAGCGGGGGCTCTTAAAAGAAAATTGAATACCTAAACTGGTGTTTAGCGCCTTATAACTGACTGAAACAGCACCAAACTGTCTAATTTTTCTGATATATTTTATCAGTTGTTAACTTTTTAGGCGTAATAGGGGAAAAGAACCCAAAACTTAGACACTGTCGATGCAGGGGAGAGATGGGAGAACCCGGCCCGGGCCCACCCTGGCAAAATCTCGTAGTGGTCGGGGCATTATATTCCCACTACCTGTGTAAGTACTGTGTAACATACCTTTTTCTTACAGGAAAGGGATAATGAATGGAAATTATATAATAAGGTATCAGTAAGCAATTTCAACAAAAGACTCTTCTATTTTATGGGATTAGCGTACTGTATTCATATTTACGGTTAGTTATTGTGTTTGTGAAAAGTTTTATTTCCAAAAATACTTTTCTAAGCAATTTTCGGAACACTTTGCTCGAAAATGTTCAATCAACCGTTCGTTTTCTTTATAAAAAGTGTATAAAATGAGAGGTGGGCGTGGCTTATGTGGGGCGCGGCCCGTCCCAGCACTACCAAACTAATTTGCTTTTGTTTACCTAAAGCAGCGCAATGAGCAAATGCATACACTATATTTGCAGGAGAAGTTGATTTCCGTATCGATCTTGCTAAAATATACACAGAACACGAGAATTGGCGTCGATTCTTCAGTCCCGTTGGTCCGATTATGTTTATATGTTGGAAGTATTTGGTGCCTTTTATTCTTATGGTAGGTTGTTTGTTAGACTCTGCTAGCAGGAATGTCATGTCGTGTGAGGGCACGAAATTTGGGAAGTTCACCCCACGGCTCGCCGCGCCTTAAGGAAATGGGAGAGAGCAAATTTAAATGGTGAAATCTTGATGCTCTTACCCTGACCTCTTTTGTTAAGCAATTCATGTTAATTTATATATCATTGGAAAGGGTTTTTCGAATGATTCGGTTGAAGCTTTTCAGAGAAAATTAAACTTTAACTTTAAAACGAGAGCTCAATCCTTTAACCCCCATTGTTTCCGTTGGCGAGCCGTGGTCCTGGCCGAAAAGACCCATTTACACCCTGTCGACTGTTGGCAATCTAGTCTCAGCTATTTAATTATGGGCAGATCTCGACGAACCAGCTGATATAGTTGCCTCAAATGGGTTGATATATATAATACTTTGAGGACTTCCTATTCTTTAAACTATTCATATAGTCTGATTCGAGAGTAATAATGGTTTGCTGCTTGCGTATTTGCGTTTCATCTGCGTATTTATGAATCTTTAACACCGCGTCTGCACGTGGACATCGCCATTCAATTTTGTATGATAGTATGGCGCCACGAGCTGGCACGGCATTCGCAAAAATGCCATTCTTTATTTTCAGTTGAACCAATCTCTTGTGTTTGTTCTGGCCTTGGCAAAGTTTCGTAAATGGCCCCGCTCGATATTGCAACCTGTTTTTGTAGCCATAGTACCTCTCTGCTGGACTGTTGTTGTTTGGTTAAAATATTTGAGGAATGGAAAGGTTTGAGGAGGCTAATCTTTCGCGAAGCGGCGCCCCAACAAGCTGGCGCCGCAGGCCTACACTCTAGGTCACTCAGAGATGGTTATCCGGCCGACCAGGCCCGACGTAATTTTCGACATTCCGGCCCGGCCCGGGTTGGATTGCTTACTAATTCCTGAAAAAACAGGATCCGCCTTGAAAACCGGTCTACCGCGGCCGGCCCCGCCCCGCAGGAGCAGGAAAAATTAGTTTATATCATTGAATATAACTTTTTGCCTCATTTTAAATTGAGCAATTAGACAGTTAACTTGCATATCGTTTGTTCGCCGACTATAACACTATGGTCAGACTATATGTTACTGTCAAGCAATGAACGCTATACTTTATAATCAGGTCTGAGACATTAGACAATTCGACTCAAACCGCAAATTTGGAAAATGGGCCGGCCCGGTTATAAGTAAATACATCCACCTTGCTAATCTTTGTACAGATCCATTTTTCAGTCAATAAGAGATGCCTACATGCCCTCTAAAGACCACCCATCATATAATAGAATTATGGAACGCCAGCAAATGGCGTCGATGGCGTCGAAGAAATCTGAGAAATAAACAATAATATTATGGAAAGAAACGTATAAATACATAACAAGAATAATGACTGTACTTATTCATATAGATTAAATAAAGTTGTACAAATGAATGCTTTTGTCTACCTTATTTTTCTAGATATAGTCAGCCACGAGATTAATATTGAAGTGTCACTTGCTTATATTTAGGGTTTTTAACACCGCAACTGCAGGCAAATTGCAAGCACGTACTAGAAAGTCCAGTAGTGAACGGAGAGTAGCTGCCAGATGCTGGCGCGGTGCTCGCAAACGGGGCTCAGACTAATGTTGAATTCTTTACACGCCATCATTACTCTTGGCGCTGACTATTACTTTAACCAGACGTGGATAGATTAAATTGTTAAGCAATGTTAAGTACCTAAGTATTTCTAATGAATACTTCAATAATACTATAAATTGCTTGAAAAGTATTACAAATATAGTAATTTTCCATATTGTTCATTTATAAATCTTGCCTACATCTTTTAACTTATGTTGATCTTTTATAGTACAGAGCTGATTTGACATGTGTTTTCGCGCGGTATCGCGGTCGCCCCATTTGCCAGACGGACTAGCAAAATACTAGCAAAAGAATCCCTTGCGCCAACTAGCTGCCCTAAACTCAAAATCTGTCAGCTAAGAGTTAAAACAAACTCAAATCATCTATTGAATACTATTGATTATTTTGATTTCGAAGAATTTCCTTGTAATTCTTGAAGAGCATGAAGAGAACAATTGATAAGGTGGGTTATTTACATCTTATGAAGATTTTTTAAGTTATTGAATTGTCAGAAAGTGGAGTAGTAATGGAGTGTTAAAAAAGAATCTCGTTGAAAATGGCTCTATATTTTTCTGAAGAACGAAAACACTCTAATAGTAATAATAACAATATTTATTGCCAGAATCGCAGATCACATTTTTTTGTGTATTTTATTTGCGCTGGGTAATCATGTTTCTGAATATTGTGGGCTCGTTTCTCGCTATTCTTTGCTATTAAATCTATCGCTACTATTAAATCAGACATATATAGTTACTTTCTATATGGTTGAAAGTGTGCTTTTTTTATCTACAACTTTTATTATTATTAAAAGTGTTTATATGTATTTTTGGGTTTTAACTTGTGAAATGCTAACTATTAGGGATCACCAGTCCCGAAGTTCCCAAAAAAACCATCATTTGTAGGTCTGATCTATGATTCCGGCCCGCCGAAACATTCAATTTCCTTATAAATTGCCATTTTCGCCGTCAATTTGCCGGTATTTGCCCGTCAATTCGAACACAATAGATAGTTACATTTGTGTCTAGTATGTTAGTATGTTTGCGCATAGAGAAAGAAACAAACTCTTTCTAACAAATTCGAAAAGTCTACTAAGTCGTGTGTATAACCGAGGGTTTATGTCCTACTTACTACTACTTTATTATCCTGAATCAGTCGTTTCATAATAATAGTAGATGTCTTCGAAACAGGGCTTCGGCCATTCATTCCGGAATCTTCTGAGCAGTGACAGCTCCTTTCTAACATCCAGTCTTTGGGTGCATGATACATGGGATAAATAAGCTTTGTTTCACAAAGCGTTTCACATATGTTTGTTTCACAACCCTTCTGCAGCTACGGGGAGTCGAACCCACCGCCTCAAATCCTCACGGATTCGGAGACAGCTGCTTTAACCACTAGGCTAAAACACCCGCTGCTTTACTTTCTTACTTTCCTTCATCGATACTTTCCGTCATATTTATACAATATGTTCTTACAGTGTTTTTCAATAGTAAAGATATCGTTTCGTCTGCGCATTTCTATGGGAAAGTTGCATATCAAAAAAGTAGATAAACTCAACTTGTATCCCACTTCATTACAATCATTACAAAGCAAGTTTGCAATCTGCTGATATCGCGCGCGTAGAATGTAAGCAGGCGCAGTGTTAACAATAACGAAATACGCAGCAACACGGCCTTATTACTTTTGAATCTGACCATTGCAAATTTCGATGGAAAAGTCCGGGGAATTGGGCCTTAAATTATTTTAACACGGTTCATTACTTCTGAATTTGACTATAGATACATTCATTACTTTGTATTATTTTCATTCATACACTTTAAAGTAAATAGTTATTAGCTTAAACATCAACTTTTTCACACTGGTCTGAATAAAAATATAGTTTTTATGATTTTCCTTTTTTCGCTGTGAATCTGACAAAAACACTTTTCTTCTGTAACTTTTAAGTAGCAGTTAAATGGCGCTAAACTGCCACTCTTCGCTGTAAACACTTTTATTAGCGATTTACTGACTATTTTAGAAAGAAGAGTGTTGAGGCGTTGAACGGTATCGTTACTTGGCTGTTCACTTAAAAATTGTTCTTTCACGTTTGGTTTAAAAGTTTAAAATTTTAGTATCAGAAACCAGTATGATCGTTAAGGCTTTGATTTTTCTTGAAATGCCAATTGCTATAGTCTCATTCGTGAGTAATAATGGTGTGTTAAAAAAAGAATCTCATTGAAAATAGCTCTGAAAGTTTCGAAAACCGAAAATGTACGCAAAATTTCCTTAAAATACGCAAGTAACACTCCATTATTCATCTTGAATCACACTATATCATATTATTATCGTTTTTAATAATAATATTGCTAAATCATACTAATTATTACTTTATTTCCTATATATTGTTTGTTTCTTTTGTTTTTTTCTCATCTTTTGTTTGCACAAATGACCAATATATCTCAACAGTTCTTGCAAATTAGAAAATCAATATTTGAAGTCATGAGGAGTATCGCTCGTACTCTTCTGCAGTAGGAATGCGGAAAATTTGTAAACACCGGGAACATGTCTAAAAATAGATTTGTATAGTTTGAAATGTGCATTTAAACAATTGTAGGAAACCTTTTAAACTATATTACTATAGTCTGATTCAAGAAGATTAATGGAGCGTTATGTGCGTATTTTTATGCAGTTTTGCGTATATTTTCGTATTTTGAAAACTTTGAGAACCATTTTCGGCGAGATTCTTTTTTAACACTACATTATTACTCTCGGATCTTACTATATAATCCAGTCAAGGTTTTCTATAAGCTACTAATAAGCTTTGATTTCTTACGCAAACGGTGTCTCTTTTACCTGAATCACTCGAATAGCAATAATAGTGAAGGTATTTCATACTACATCTTCGATTTTGAATCTAACGTATCTAAAGGCTCGAATTTGCACTCTCACTTGTATACTCAAGATCATAAGACGGGCTTTAGATCAACGGTTAAAGAGGACCGGCCCGTTTAAAGTTTTTGTTTCCTAAGTCGTTCAGATTTGCAGCTGTGAGGCCGGGCCGGCACCCTATATTCCGACCGCCTACATTAGGATAAACCGGATTCATAGTTACCTGGGCCGGCCATCCCTATAACTTAGAAGAAACCTAGACTACAAAAGTTGTCGCAACCCGCTGGATGATTGGAACCACTTGCGGCTAACATCTGTTTATCTTTATCTTGTTTTTCTACCTAAAACACTCAAGGAAGCCAGCTGCTGTCAGTTATTGACAGGGAGCTGCCGCTAACCAGAAAAGAAACCAGTTTCAATAGTTTATAATGTTATTTTAACTTATTGATTAGAGGTTTGAGATTATATTAACTCTTTAACAGTTTACAGTTTTGTGTGAAAACGCATCAACCTCTTTTGGGAAGTCTTATAACTACCATATTGAGGTCATTTCTTGTTTGAAGCATAAGTATATACAACTTGTTCAACTGAGGCCCGGATTTTGTTGATATAAGTATATTCGGCGGCCAAGGCATATGCAAGGGTATATGGTACGAACTGCCAATTTTATTGGAGCGCGGCCTAGCAATGGCGCGCGAAAACGCGGATTATTCGATGATGCAATGTATATCACCAAATCTAACTTATTTTTCTTAAACAACTACTTTACATTAATGAATAGAATAAATTTGGGCGTTATAAATTGAGCACTCAGACCTTTAACTTGCATATCGTTTTCCGCCGACTATAGTACACCTGTGCAATGAACAGTTTGTTGATTGACAAACTGTTGACAATTTAAAGGTCTGAGTGATCAATATAAAACGTTAAAAATAGTTATGTTCGTACCGTATACCCTTGCATAAGCCTTGTCCGCCGACTATCAGCAGTTACAATTTTGTTTATTTCACAACTAACAAGGTAATCAGTTTTGGAGCCCTTTCCCTCTTTGGGCGTATATGACATGGTTAAGCAGGATCACGATCTAGCAGATCTGGCTACCGTCCCGGCCTGAAATTTTGAAACCGGGCCGGGCCGGCCAGATAACCATCTCTGCGCTCTAGAAAGGTTCTATATTTATACTTATCTTCTTTATATTTAATCATCTTTTATTTATAGATTTTACATTTTAACCATTTATTTTCTTGCATTTCTAATCATTTAAACACATTGTTTTCATCTCTTTTTCGTTTGTCGCCGCCGACAGCTAACCAGCTTTAATTGAGATTTATGGCCTGTTACGCAGTGCCAGAATGCGACAATGGAACATGGGCTTTAGAATTGGAGAAATGAACCATTTGCTTAGAAACACTTGTGTATTTATAGTTTATATACAAACTCACAGAATCTGTCTAGTAGCAGTTGTGAGTGATAAATACAGTCGGCGGCCAAGGTTTATGGAAAGGTTTACGGTACGAACTGCAAATTTGATTGGAGCGCGACCGAGCAATGGAGCGCGAAAACGCGGACTAGTCAATACTGCAATGTAGAACACCACATCTAACTTATTTTTTCTTAACAATCAATTTATATTAGTGAATAAAACGATTTCGCGCGTTTTAAATTGAGCATTTAGACCTTTAACTTGCATATCGTTTGTCCGCCAACTATAGATTATAAGTTATGATCCCATTCAGAAACACAAAACTTTGACCAAGGTCCGTCACTAACCACCACTGCACCCGTGGGACCCATATAGTTTTTAGTCAACACATTTTTATAAAGTTGGCACAGAGAATTGAATGTATAATATGCTGGTAGTTATAAGAACGGATTAAACTATGACTGTTTGTAAAACAAGATTAATCGTCGTAACTCTATAATTTTGGATTTTCCCAATAAGAAGTTATTGCTTGAATAAGCCTTTACTAACCATCTCAGCAAACAATTCAGTACGCAGACGTATAGTCTATTTCAAGGCCTAGGTTGCCAGCGCGATATCACGAGCGCTTCGCAGTGTTATAAAAAATGAATGCAAAATCGGTCGGCGTGGTGCGTTTTCTCCAAAAGTACATTCATTTTATATAACACTGCGCCGGCTCGTGAAACCTCGCTGGCAACGTAGGTACAGACTGTAGTTAACTTAACAATTTATTAGCAACATTTTGGTGTTACAAAAACACATTTATAACCTCTTGTGTCGCTTTAATTTGCTATCAATTAGTCAACTTCGCTCGCTAATTTTTCTGACATTTATCGACTTTCTTCTGTTTTTCAAACGATATTCAATGAAGAAACAATGGTTATTGATTAACCACCAACGTAGTAAATAATTATTATCATATAAATATAAAATTATTAGTATACAGTGTGTTTTTTTAACTGAAGAATTGCATTTTTACCAATTGATAGGCAAAAGTTATGTAGTATTGCGAATTGAAATTTAGAAATTTTTAACACGGCTTCTTTGCTTTTAAATTCGATTATTCACCTGCTACTCAATAACTCGCTTCTCATGAAATACCGGGCTGGTTTACAAAGTTACTCTGTGCCTTTTGCAGCCATAATCAAACTTGAATATAGTCTGTTTCAAAACCTAGACTACATTGCGCTGGCCTCGTTCGAGGGGCAGTAGTGTAAATTTTACTTTCAAAAGTTCTCTCTGCTGAAGAGAGGGAAGGCATTTTCCAGCAAATTTGAAAGCAAATTATGCAACAGCGCGCATGGTACGAGGCCTGCAGTCTAGGTTTTATTACAACAAATACATTCTATAGAACATCTTATATCTATTTTTGGCTGACTTTTTGTTACTCATTGACTCATAATGGGTGGGGTACCCGGTATGATTCAGAGCACTAATTAAAGAAGTTTCGAAATTGAATCCGGTGCTAATCTATGCCACTTATGAATGATTACTGATGTAGTGTTACATACAACTTACGACTAACGTACGTTCTACTTTACCAAATAGAATAAGATCGTTCTTATTTTGATATTAAAAGTTTTTTTAGAAATATTTAACTTGTAGATTTTTTTTCTGGTTTTTAACGGTCACGGTAACAAATAAATCATTCTATTCTATTATATTCTATTCTATTCTATTCTATTCTATATAAGGAATATAATATGGTTTATGTTGAAAAGATCGTACCGAATTGATGATTTAAAACAATTATACTTTGTAACTTAATAGTTGTATTACTATTTTGTTTCGGCTCTAGTATAATGTTAGACGAAATAGTTCTAATCCCAGTCGATGCTCGTCAGTAGAACGCGAGTTTGAAGTAAAAAGTTGACAATTTTGTGTTTGTAGAGAATACCAGCTAGAAGATAACTGTATTTTTATAAGAAATTGTTCTTGTACCAAAATCTAGAGCAGCATTCTAACATTTCAAAACAGATCATAAGCGCAGGTTTCGTCTTGAGGTCTTCTAAACCTCTGCTTGCAAGTTCTGCTCTCCAGGGCAAGGCCGGGCGGGCCGGGGCCGAAAATTTGAGAAAAGGACCGGCCCGACCTGCCTTTTCCAGCCCTGCTGCTCTCGTTTCTCGTTTTTTCAATCCTATTTATATTGTCCGATCATTTAAATCTCTTCCTAGTCCGCCATATTTATCCTCTTAACAGATACATCACTTTTCCCTGTATGGTCGAATACGCAGCCAGCGGTGGAGATATCTCGCGCCGTACGCAATTCATTTCTATTTGTGACCGTAGATTGCAGATGACCCTGTTTATGATACAAAATTGATATTTTGATTAAATTTATTGATTCGTTTTGAGATTTTCGAATTCTTTTTCTTGTTACTTCTGACAGCAACAAATAATATATTTATCTGGTATGGCTCTTCCACAAGCGGTATAGTCTATAACAAACAAAAGACCGCAGAGCGCGGTGGTATATGTAGGCGTCCGCAATTGCGTATTTTTCTTGCGTATATATTCAATTCATTTTAACTAACACCGCTTCCCTCAGAATAATGTACTGTATATTTAATACATACAGTATACATACAGTTTATCTATTCAGACCTCTCAACGGGCCGTGCCATGCCGGGCCCAAAATATTCTACAAAATTGACTTCCGGACCGGCCCGGCCCGATCCTCAGGTGCTTTTCTCAAATTTCATTTTCAAACCTCGGTCTGGCCCTGCCCGGGCCGAAAATTGAGAGGTCGGTATCTATTCAACCATATTCGTTGAGTCAATATAGTATTGGACTTAGGTTTACATACGACTTTCTACTATTCCTCTCGATCCCACACGTAATCATATTTTTGAAAAGATCTTTTTTCTAGAAGTTAAATGTTTCTCTTTCCTATTATGTATTACTTGTTATTCTTTTTTAATTAATTTTAATCAATAAATTCCTTTCTATTGTAATTGCGTGGGCATTGTTACATTACACAGCGAGAGTAAAACTGTACAGTAAAAAACAGAAAATGTTTGCTGCTGTGGTCAGCAAGGACCCATCTTATAATTATATTTAGATAGTTTTAAGTCTTTTTTTGCGTCTGAACTCAATTTTCGTATGATAGATATAGTCTGTAACAAGAAAAAGGGTGAAAGGTGCGATGTTATATAGGCTTTCAGAAATTGCTAAATTTTCGTCGAAAGTTGATGTACTTAGTGTGATTAGAAGCGCAACTAATTGCTTGTTACTAGAAAAATATCATGGCGTCTTTTTGCGATGGTTTGATTTCATAAAACCGATATACGTAATTGCGAAAGCCCTGATTTAGGCTTGCAGCCTTTTTCTTGTTACAGACTATATATAAAGTGTTTTTGAGCTTCTTTTTTAATTAGGCAACTAAAATATGGGTATCAATGATGTTTTCTTAATAACACGCTCTGCGGTTCTTTGTTTATTAGCAAAGTTTAACTATAACTACTCTCACCGCCAACCTAAACTATTCATAAGTAGCGAGAACTCCACAGACTCGAGAAGGGTTTTAATACCGTCTAGGTACTTTCATTGATTTTTCAGCTTATCGATCGATTAATCTCGCAAATGTTGCCAAATTAACGTTTCCAAACGGCAACTTTCGTTTTCGACTCTTGCTTGGCGCAGTGCCACACCCACTTGCAATGAATGTCCTATATGGTGCGGGGCCTGCAAGAAAACCAAAATCCTTGGATTTATTATTGTTTTTGCAGTTTTTTTTTTATACTTTTATACTTTTATATAAAAACTTTTAACAATATTTATTAAAACTAGTAGCTTTTTTAAAAGATTGTTTATTTATATTTTACGAAACACGAGATCAGAGATATTTGGAGGTTGAAGTGAGACGAAGGGACTATAGGGAGCCAGGCACCATTGCACCAGTGAGCTTTTCTAACTAGTAACTTTAAAATGTCGAACATAAACAAGGAAGCCAAATGTTTGAATATTTTACTCATCCGTGTAATAGTTTCAAAGCCGACCTACAAGTTTTCGGTGTTATAATTTACTATACTCCCTTAGCTAACAACTTTCTTCTTCTTCCGAAACACGACAATTGCCTAATCATTATTACTGTCACATTATAAACAGTCACTATGACAACTAACACACCTAACCGGTTACAGAACTGTTTTGAATACTCTCTATCTTTTGATAGTTTCATTTGTTTATCAGTTTAAATATACTATTTTTGTTATAAGAGTTTTTTCCGTAAATTTTAAGATATACTTCTAATACTATACATTACATACTTTTTGAACCATGTTAGTTTTTTCTCGCTCGGGACTCTTTATGCGACATAGACTTCCGGTACACTCATCGATCCCCCCAGTGGTGCTATTTTTGCCCGAGAAAATTGTGAGGGAACTCCTTTTTGGTTGAAAAACCTTCAGGAATAGCTATTTTTAGTCCCATTGGTGATGTGATAATGATGTTGGACTAATTAGTAACGTTATACTCTAGATTTGTCGAAGTTGTTTACTTCAAGTTCTTTCAGTCAGTAAGCTTATTAATTGAAACTTAATATCTGTTGTGGAATGGAATACTCCCTCTGAATCCACCCTGGCTTATCTTGTATTCTTGTTATCCAATCCTTTATTAGGGGCGGATTTTACTCATAAATGATTCACTCCTATTCCCTGTACTATATTGGAACTACTATTCAAGTATATCGGTTTATTTTCGGAACCAAGTATTCTTTTTTCAAAACCTTTCTATCGTATATTGGGGTTTTTCAATCTAGTCATTAAAAGCTTCATGATTGTTGCAATATTTCTGGTTAGGACCTCAACTGAATGCTTCTTTTTATTAGTTTCTGTTCGAAGAAGTAGGTATAAACAGGGCTTCTGTGGGAATAAATAATCATTTGATACTTCTTAAGAATACTTCTCAACTGGAGAACTGTGATTGATTGTTTATTTATTCATATTTTACGAAACACGAGATCACAGATATTTGGAGGATGAAGTGAGACAAAGGGACATAGGGAGCCAGGACTCCATTGAACAGCACCTGGGGAGCGGAGGCGGCGGATCAGAAATTTGCAAGAATTCTTTCTTCTCCTGATCCTGGATGGAATCACAGTTTAGAACAGAGCGCAACTTGGTTTCCGACCTCTTTATAAATCCGGTATTCTCTCTAAACTGCCGTGTCTGCGTCTCTTTCTTCATCTAGTAATGTAACAATTCTCTCGCAGGGTTCTATTTTTTATAACTCGTTCAATTGCGTACATACATTCCTCTGTGCAAACAGATGAAAAACAGCGAACTACTGATATTTTCATGATATATATTTTGTTATTCTGAAAAAATATGTTTTTTAATTTATTATTTTAG